>SRQG01000112.1:0-76455 GCA_018360325.1 Claviceps aff. humidiphila group G2b
TTGGTAATCCCTGTATGGTACTGTGTGGTACGGAGTCGGTGACCCACATTCGCCTTGTACCTACCTTTACATGTATTGAAATCTTGCAGCCGCTCGTGGATCACACCCTTATATTATTATGCTCCCGAGTCCCGACTGAGTCGGACTGACTTATCAAAGTTACAAGCTGTTGTACCTACATATGTACCTACTAAGTACTTACATACATACCTGTATGTATGTACTTGGCTAATACCTAACTCGACACCCTTTGAGCAAAACGGAGTGCCTTGCTCCAGCAGAAATACCGTAATGGCTCTTCCAAGTTCTACCATTGCTTTGCTATTCTCAAGTGCGATCGGAGATCAATTCGCATCCCTACAAGGTTGTGAGTGAGCCTGTGAGGCGGATGGATGCGTGAAATATGTAATGCAAGTGACCTTTTTGCTTTCAAACGGCCTTTCTTCCAACCAAGACAATGCATAAACAGAATGACAACACCATGCCGGTCTCGCCGTCCCCTAGGGAACCCAAAGCTCCCGACGAGCCGAGGTCTGCCCACCCTTCTCCACATGTACATACGGCGAAGTGCGCTCTTCAGTCCTTGCATCATGGACTCAGAGACTCTCAGAGTCAGAGGTTGTTCCCACCGCTTGTTGAACGTTGAAACGCCAATTGCCGGTCTCCGCTCCCCGATTACGCAACTCGATCCCCACATCCGGAGCCTGGAGGACTTGAAAAGACCATATGTATGTAGGCATTATCTCCGACGCATTGTTCTCGGCATCTAATCGTCACTCTTGCTACCCTCCATGCTCAACATCTTCCGATCCTTCTTCTCTACTGCACGATCCTCAAGTCCAGCAGCAATGTCTCAAGCGGGCGCCAAGGTCCAAGCGGCCATCAAGAACTCAGCTGTTGGTATGTGCTTGCTTCCTGGTGGTATCCTACGCGCAGGCCCTGAATCCAAGCTTCTTTGCACTCAGCGACGCCTTGATATAACAAAGGCAAAATGGCCTGCTGACTCTATCTACTCCTCTCCTGTGTGTTACAGTTCTTTTCTCCAAGTCATACTGCCCCTACTGCCACGCCACGAAGAGAACTCTGGATGCGCTAAACGCCAAATACGAGCTCATGGAGCTCGACAAAATGCGTGAGTCTTCCACCGCCAATGTCATGGTCTATGGCATTGAATGCTTGTTTCGATAGAATGGTACAGATTTGAGTACTAACCGGTCGCAACAGCCGACGGCTCCGCTTTGCAAGACTCACTTGAGGAGATCAGTGGCCAGCGCACCGTTCCCAACGTCTACATCAAGCAGAAGCACATTGGTGGTAACTCCAATATCCAGGAGCTACAGAGCGCCGGCAAGCTTGAGCCCCTACTGAAAGAAGCGGGTGCGATCCAGGAGTAAGACAAGAATTGGTGCTCCATGTCTTGCGACTTCTCGATCGACTACCAGTCTTCTTGTATAATGAGCTATTGCTGATTCGCTACATGTGCCCCTTCTATTCAGGGCACGGCTTTAATATTTAGATGAGGCTTGAGAAAATGGACAGCAACTTGAAACAAATGCCAAAAGTAATATTCGTGGATCAAAACACAAATTGACTTCCGCTCCAGTGACACCACATCGTAGACAAGAAGTAGTCAGTTGTCGAAACAGGACCTTGCAGAGCAAACGGGCAATGACGGTGAATCGTGTTTGATTAGCTTATAGTAGTACCCGTTCCCGTTCCCGATCCAATCTCGTGCAACACCATCCGGTTCACCTCACACAACTTGAGTTGCGACAGTGCCTACGGGCCGTTCCACAAACTCCATAATGCCTTCAATGATGTTGTTTCTCGCCCCCTCGGAAGCGACCTTGTTTCCAGCCAAATAGTTGAGCCACAACAGTCTTGAAAGTCTCTCATCGGAGATGGTCCCCATAAGACTCTTGGGAGCATTGATCTTGAGGTCACCCTCGCCATACATGACATCAAGCTTGCCCTGAGCGTCTCGACTCAACAGCAACTCCTTCTTCTTCGGCACCTGTCCCCTGTTGAAGAGAGCTTTGAAATCCTTCATGGCTGTACCGAACACATCATCGTTACAAGCCTTATCTGAGCCAGACCGCGCCTGGATCGCACGGACGAAGCCATCGCGAAGATGGTGGAAGTCGGTGTCACGGACGGGGACGATGCGGAATGCGCTGCGACATCCAGCTTCTCGCAGAATGGAATCCCAAGTCTGCTCACCCTCGGAGGCGTCATGTAGAGCCTTGCGTAAAGCGTCCTTCTCGGAAGGAATGAGGGTACTCGCCAGGGGGTTGATCTTCTTGACGAGGTAATGCTGGAGACGTTCGACGTCTTGTGTGGCCACATAGAATCCCACCAAGTAGACTTGAATACTAAGAAATGTGACTGTCCTCATGCCCAGTCCAACAAGGGTATATTCCGTGCCGGTCTGCTGGGCAATGGAGGCGGCAATAGTTCCGTCTGGCGACTCGTGGGTGTTTCCAGGGACGTCGATGTCTATTGTTCGAGGAAAGGCTGGAACCACGCTATGCCCCGTGGGGACAACCTCTCGGCCATGTTCATCGTGAACCACAATTTTTCGCTTTTCTCCAGCCTCAGTTTTGAAAGTTTCGGTGGGAATGGAAGAGTCACATTGCACGGCCGTGCTGCCATGCTCGGCCTCCGCATCGAGAGCCTGCTTCAGCTTCCACGCGGTGTATATGAAAGAGATAACGCCGGCGATCGCACCAGCGGAGAGAAAGGCAATGCGTTTGCTCTCATAGTCCCGATGCTTGTCTGCCAGCTTGTTTAGGTCAAGGTCTTGGGTCGCCCGAGTCGATCGAGTGTGAGTACTGGTCACGAAGAATCGCGCGCGGCGGGGTGTCGACGCCGGGGCGGGACGGGCTGATGCCCTCGCAAGGGAGTGAATTGCCCGTGGTCGAAGCATTGGGCGGACGAAGATGGCAACTGAAGATGCGGTTGTGCCGTGCTATGACGCTTGCACGGCATGAGTATGTTCATTAAGCTGAAGATGGGTGGGTGTGATGGCGCAAAAAGGTGTGACGCAAGTGGTTCTGCCAGCGGATAGAGTAAGGAGTCCTGACCAATAGACTGGTTCCGACGCCACGCTACTTTTCTCGCGCAAGGTGCAACACAAGAAAAGAAGCCTGAGCTTGGCCGAGACTCGAGAGCACATCCTCATGATGAGAGCTATGTAGGTACATATGTAGCTAATCGAATGACTATTGTACGGGTGTACCTAGGTGCCTCTTCTATGGTATCTACATACCTACCCCTCAATACTGCAATGTGCAATGAACAGCCAGCCTTGACCGGTGAAGCATCAGGACTGAGTGCCTGCTAACGTGGGATACAATATCGACATCCGTGTGATGTGTGTACTCTGATACATATAGAAATGTTTTGTATATATTTTCGTCATTGGTGTTCATGGAACGATCTACCCTCGACGGTCGGCCGTAGGTATTCAGCAACGTTCTCCGATGATGCGAAATGTAGGGTACCTGCAGGCTGCAGACCAGCGCAAGGCGATAGCGTCGAAGCTCATTCAAGCCGCTCCCGCGCGGCGCCTCTTGAATGCCAACCGTGCACACTGAGGTACCTAAGGTACGTCAGCCACGGGGCAACAGGCGAGTCGACCAGGTCTGAGTCCTGACCGTCCGAGGTCCATGAGGCGATGGCTTGTGTGTATGATGTGAATACACCACGGCCATCATGATTTGCTGTCGCACATCTGTCCCTTGTTGGCTTCGAAAGGACCTTTGATAGGACCTTGAACGGACCTTGAACGGACCTTGAACGGACCTTGAACAGAACAGTTGAAAGGAATCGTCTGGGCACTGACAAGACGGAAGTGGAAATGGATGCGGTGAGTTGATGCGGGAGTTGTGACTCGTGAGCCACCGGCTAACCCTGCTGTTGGGTGCCTAGGTACTGTACCTACATTCCTCCAGTTGGTCGCAGTGACGGCGGCACGGGAAGCCCTGCGGAGCACTGAGCAGCCCCCAGCCGCCCTTCATCTCTCGCCATCCTTTCCCCCGCTTGACTGACACTCGCGCTTCCCTTCTCCATACTTACCATCATCGACCGACATCGATGCGAGCTCTCGACCGTACCAATCTGCTGCCATCTGCCGACGCTCTTCTATCGTCTTTGCATCGCATCGCCTTTCGTCCAGAATCTCAGGCACTTGGTGCCTGATAGCGCCCTCAGTACTGGGACTGACTGTCCAGACTCCAACTTGGCTGACTGGGTGCCTCGAGACGCCGACCGTCGCTCTCCCCCGCAATTTGACAATCACCTCAAGTCAGCTCACGGGCCGGCAGCTCCTTTCCGCTCAAGTCGCCATGATTCCTTCCGCCGCGCCGCCAAACACCATGTATCGGAGTCCTAGCACCACGCCCGAGGACCCGCGGGACTCTCGCTCGTCTTCTTCCACCGCCTCTCCAGCCCCCGCCGATAACGAAGAGTCCGACTTCTTTCTCGGTGCCAACGATTCCGAGTCTTCCTTGGGCGTCCCCAATTTCCAAGATATGCAGGTCGATGACTCCTGTTGGCCTCCCATCAGTCGGCTGCCCAACGAAATCCTCATCAGCATCTTTGCCAAACTTGGCGCCACCTCAGATCTGTACCACTGTATGCTCGTATCTCAACGGTGGGCTCGAAACGCCGTTGACCTGTTGTGGCACCGGCCGGCATGCACCAACTGGCCGAAACATCATAGCATTTGCCAGACTCTAGGTCGCGAACACCCCTACTTCAGATACCGGGACTTCATCAAGCGTCTCAATCTAGCTGCCCTTGCCGACAAGGTCAACGATGGAAGCGTACTGCCTTTGGCCTCGTGTACGAGAGTCGAGCGATTGACGCTGACGAATTGTCGGGGACTCACGGACTCTGGCCTCGTCGCCCTCGTCAACAACAGTCCTTCGCTATTGGCTCTCGATATTTCAAACGACTGCAACATCACCCATAAGTCCATCCTCGCCATTGCCAAGAATTGCAAGAGGCTGCAAGGTCTCAACATCACAGGCTGTGAGAACATATCCAATGAGAGTATGATTCACCTGGCAAAGACTTGCAAGTATATTAAGAGGGTGAGAGGCTTCAACCCTAATCTATGCGTATTGGCTATGCAATATCACCTCGGCCAAGGTAGCATTCTGGACTGACACGTTTTTAGCTCAAACTTAACGAATGTGTGCAACTCCGTGACGATGCTGTTTTAGCATTTGCTGAGCAGTGCCCCAATATCCTCGAAATCGATCTATTCCAATGCCTTCAGATCGGCAACGATCCAATCGCCTCTCTTCTGTCAAAGGGCAGTTGCTTGCGCGAGTTGAGGCTTGCCGGCTGCGAGCTGATCGACGATGGCGCTTTTATGAACCTACCTGACAAGCGAGTCTACGAGCATCTTCGTATCCTCGACTTGACGTCGTGCACGCGCCTCACAGATGCTGCGGTGGAGAAGATTGTCGAAGTGGCACCCCGGCTTCGCAATCTCGTTCTCGCCAAATGCCGCAACATCACTGATGTTGCTGTAAACGCTATTTCAAATCTTGGCAAGAACCTGCATTATGTTCATTTGGGCCATTGTGGACAGATTACCGATGAAGGAGTGAAGAAGCTCGTGCACAGCTGCAATCGCATTCGCTACATTGACCTAGGATGTTGCTCGAACCTCACTGACGACTCCATCAAGAGGCTCGCTCTGCTCCCCAAGTTGAAGAGAATAGGCCTCGTCAAATGCAATTCCATCACAGACGAGTCTGTTTTTGCTTTGGCTGAGACTGCCTATCGTCCGCGAGTGCGACGAGACACCAGCGGTATATTCATAGGCGGGGAGTATTATACGCCAAGCCTGGAGCGTGTTCATCTGAGCTACTGTGTGAATTTGACCCTCAAGGTATGGTCGCCCAAAGCTTGCCTCCACCATGCTGCACGAAGTACCGAGAACATGATTCTAACGAACCTAACAGAGCATCATGCGGCTGCTGAATTCCTGCCCGAGACTTACTCACTTAAGCTTGACAGGTGTTGCTGCCTTCCAGCGGGATGATTTTCAAGCCTATTGTAGAGTGGCGCCGGCTGGTAAGTCTTACGTCAAACTCAACTATGGCAAGTCTGAACTCGTTTGTCCCTTACTTACTTTCTCGCAGAGTTTACGCAGCACCAAAGAGACGTCTTTTGCGTCTTCTCTGGCAACATGGTGTCCCAGTTTCGAGATTTCCTGAATACCTCGCCGCGATTCGAAGAATTGAGGGAAAGCATACCGTATCGAGCTGGCAGCAATTGGACCCGTGGTGCAGTAAGTAGACGGTCTCAGGCTATGGCATACTATCTCAACTCTGCTGAAGGCGAGACATTCGATGATGAAATGGCCGAAGAAGAGCTTGACTTTGAGGGGCTCGATGGCAGCGATGCGGTAGCCGATGCGCAGGTTCAGAATTATATGCAGCCTGGAGTTGGTGCTACTGGCTCGAGTCAAGCGTTTGCTCTGCCGCTGGCGCCTGCATCACAATCGAATCCAGTGTCATCTCTGGCAGCAGAGGCCGGCCAGCAGCACCACTCGTTTGCGTCTTCGAGCCACGCTCACCCGATGCTTCAGCACTTACCACACAATCAATATCATCAGGCGGCTGGCATGGCACCATTGACGTTCTCGAGCTTCATGAGCAACCATCCGGCATCTGAGTCCGCGCCGCTGAACGCTCATGGACGGGCGCAAGCCAGCATGGCAACACTTTCTGCTCAGCCAAGGCCGTCGAGAGCGCCACCGGCCACTGCAACAAATATAGCCAATAGAGCCAGCACGGCCACTATGCACCAACATCGGAACATTGAAGAATAGTCAAAGACGTCTTTTCCACATCATCTCGGCGCACATACCGAGAGGAAGAATTTCCTGGCCCGTCGAACGATGCAGGAAACAAATATCCTGATTATCGTTCAGTTTTCGTTTTCGTGAGGCTTGTATTTCTTTATTTTCATCTTTTAAGCGTGTACAAATGCCGTGATCGGAACAATAAACAAACGGTCTGATTGCCGTTCAGCATTGTTAATGCAAGTGGGATCCATTCAGTCAGGCAATATGCATAAGGAGTTAGTTTTCTTTGGAGGAACTCTGTCTGCCCCGCTACGGGAGCACAGAAATGACAGTCATGAACAACAACGGATACAGGTATACCACAGGGGCTTTTAGGAATATGAAGTTGAAGACACTTTTCACGTACCACGTGCAAGGTTTTCGCGTCGCCGCAGCAGCAGATGTCATTGTGCGAGTTTTGTACACCAGAAATGGAGAAATCGTAAGCAGTTGGGGAGTTTTTGGCAAGTACATGGAGGTATACAGCGATCATGCATAGATTGGGGCTCTTTAGAAAAACGTTGTCTTTCACCCCTTGACATTGATACTGGGGAGCGGTGAGTGTACACTGTAAGCAGCCGCAGATATGTAAATACAGGCCTTGAGTTCCTGAGCTCCCCGAAGCAAGCTACGTACGGAGTATAAAGAAGCTAGAGAGATTCCATCCGGCAACCAAGAGACCGAGAGCGGGACGATCCGCGACTTTTCTCCACCGGTGCGGAAATAAAGACTCCAAAAGGGGGCAGGGTCTCACGCAGGGTCCGAGGGATAGAACGGTGGAATTTATGTAGGTACATATGTAGGCACTGTATGTTTGTTCGTCACATACCTTTGGTTTTCACTTCTCGGTATGTATAATTTTAGAACCGCATAAACGCACACCTGTTGGCATCGCTTGCCTCAACGCGTGGCCCCCTTGCTGGTGCTCGATCTGATAGTCTTGGTGCTGCCTGTATATCCAGTGATACAGTTGCAAACGACGCGAAGCAGAAAGGTGGCCATAGTCGGAATATTTCTACTGGCTTGCCCGTGAGTTACCGACCCCTGGTCTCGATGGCTCCAGGTTCAAGTTGGTTCGTGAGTTGAGTAACTGTGGCGTCAACTCAGCCAGCTAAGCCGACAACGAAATAGATGGATCTATATCATGGAATATGTACGGGATATGAAGATAACTATACGTCTATACGTGAAAAGATGAGGGTCAAGATAACGGAAGAAGAAGAACTGAAAAAGAAGAGAAAAAGAAGAAAAGCAAACAAGTTCCCGGGGTGGGATTTCATAAAGTGGGCAATTCGTCCCTTGTTGTTAAGATCCGAACACCCACACATCCAGTTGCGTATCATCCACCGCAATTTCCCCCTTTACATAGTCTCCCGGATCGTCTTCTCGTGCATGGAGCTACTAGATGATAGGACGCCTGAGGAGATAGAGTCGGAGACATGCCTGGTCAGCTCGACGTAGTCGTAGGCGTACTCGCCGCATTCTTCCGAGTCAACGCCAGCTTCTTCGCCCGAGACAGAGACACGAAGACTCAGACCTGGGATGAGGTTCATGAGGAAGAGGATGAGGGAGCTGACGGTGAAGCTCCAGAGGGCGGCGGAAAAGATTCCGCTGAGTTGGTAGCCCATTTGTTCCCAGTGGCCTTCGATCCAGCCAATGGGGGCGTATGTATCACCGTCTAGGCCTGCGATGTAGGACCTTCATTGATCTGTTAGCGGCAGAGGAACGTGGGCGGTCGGTCAAGACTTCAAGAGGGTGTAGTGGTGGTGGCCCGTGGGTGATGATGGGGGGTTGTGTTGGGGGTAAACAAGAGCGGGAGAAGAAAACAGATAGAAAATAAACGTACGATCCAAAGACGCCCGTCATGATGCCGCCGGTTATACCCCCCACGCCGTGGACGGCAAAAATGTCAAGAGCATCGTCGACACCTATGAGGTACTTGAGCTTGGTTGCTAGGTTGCAGCAAACCCCGCCGGTGATGCCAATGATCACTGCGCTCCATGGGGCGACGTATCCGGCCGCGGGGGTGATGGCTACGAGGCCCGAAACTGCTCCACTGCAGAAGCCGATTGTTCTAGATGTCTCTTTGTTAGGTAACTTCCTCTTGTTTCTTGCTTTGAGTTATCGCCGAGAATCGGGGTGAGGCAAGGACTGTATAGAAGCAGAGGCAGGAGTACGTACGACCACTTCCTCTCCAGTCTGAAATCCAAGACCATCCATGTGATCGCGCCGCAGCAGGCAGCCAGGTTGGTTACATAGCATGCCATGACGGCGCGGAGGTTGATAGCCAGCGCGGAGCCGCCGTTGAAGCCGAACCAGCCAACCCAGAGGAAGACGGTGCCGAGTATGACGTTTGTGACGCTGTGAGGGCGGTACGGCAGGCCGTGGCTGGTGGAATAGCCGTGTCTCTTGCCAAGCATGATGGAGTAGGCCAAGCTGGCGACGCCACTGCAGACGTGGACGGGACCACCGCCAGCAAAGTCAACGGCTCCGAGTCTATTTAACCAGCCGTTCTGGACAGACACGAACAGTTAGCGCTAATGTTGGGGGTTCGAGTTGGAAAATTGGCGCACGACGAGATATCAAGCGAAAGACGTACGGAGTTCCAGGTCCAATATGCAATGGGGCAGTATACGACCGTTGCGAAGAGGAATATGAAGACCATGGCAGGGAGAATGCGGCCACGATCTGCTACCGCGCCAATGGCCAGAGCTGGACTGTTGTTTGGAGAAGTCAGGTCAGTGAGATTGTCCAATACTCACACACACACTCACACACACTCTCTCACATACTCTGATAGACATGTGTGCCAGGAGTTGGCTGGTGTACCAGGAGTCAAGTGGAGTTTCGAGAACGTACGTAATGGAGGCAAACATGCCCTGGTAAAGGCAAAAGAGAATGTCGGGAACATCTCCCGAGCCACTAGGCTGTCCCAGGGTCTTCCTCAAGCCAAAGTGAGAAAGATCTCCAATGAGTCCCTTCCCTGAGGTGCCTCTGCTGAACACCAAGCTGTATCCCCAAAAGAACCACTGGAAGCCCACGACACTGACGGAAATCATGGACAAGAGAATAAGCTGCAGCGCCGACTTTCGCCTCGCGAGACCGCTGTAGAAGAAGCCGACGCCGGGAATCATGAGCAGTACGAGAACGGAGGATATGACCAGGAAGACCATGTGGCCAGTCTAAAGAGACGGAGCTACCGGGTTAGCATCGCTCTCATGGCTTTCTCGGGGGGGTTCTCCTCGGCCAGACTTGCATCGAAAAACACGTTCAGGTCTTGAACACCAGACGAGTAGCCATCGTCGGCAGAGCCAGTCGTGCCATTGTAATCCATGGCGAGCCCCATGATGACCAGCAGGTCATCCGAAAATGAAGAAGAAGCAAATTTCTTTTGATAAAGTAGGAGCCAAAAAGAAAAAAAGAAGAGAAAAGGGGGGGCTCGTTTAGAAGAAGAAACGAAGAGAAAGAAGAAAGGAGAGAAAAAGAAAGCGACCCAGCCTGAGGATTGCTTTGCTGAAGGAATGACAAGAGGTGAGCGGAAAGACAAGAGGTCGACAACGGCAGAACTTGCAACTTGGAAATTGAAACGGATCGGCAGGGTCGTGAGCTTATATGTTTTAAGCAGTATGTTTATCGCGCGGGTGAGCCGTTGTTGCAACGCGATCCCTCTTCCTATTCCTGAGACGTTGCTACAAGAAAACACGACCCTTTCGATACGTTTATCCGTCTGACTGGACGCAACTTCGCCTCTTCTGCGGTTAAAGCCTCCCCAATTCACATGCAAGTAAGCTCCGACAGCGAGGAACTCCATCCAAGAAGCAAGGGGGGACACCCAAAGCGAAGGTTAAAACCCCAAACTGGATCCCCTCCCCTTCTCTCTCCCAAAAAAAGACTTCTTATCTTGCACAAGTCCGAGAAGTAACCCCCATGTTCCGTGGCCACGTTGTCCCAGGCGTGGGGTTGTAGAGTCTAAAGAAGAGGGGAAGGGGGATCTGCGGCGCCCGTCGCAGACAAACTGCTCTTTCTGTCTGGACAGTGGAGGCAAGGGGAGTAGGTACTTGAGAAGCCCATGCGGCTCGCTCAATTTGCGAGAAGAACAAGAAGAACGATTGTCAGCCGTGCCCTGAGCCGTGGAGGAGGGTTCATCCCTGTGTCTTGGAACCCGCTGCTGCCGTTCCCGGAGACGTATCCCGCCGGGGCTGCAGCGGAACAATAATGCAGTCCCAAGAGAAAAAAATGCCAAAACGAACAGACTTATACGGAGTAACTCCGCAGCATGTAGGTATTGGAGGTTGTTTTTGCAATCCGGTTTTGTTTCGCGGCATGGCGGCATGGTGCGCGCCTACATACGGAGTAGGTACATATGTATATATGTACATAGGTACCTAGTACATATCTTGGGGACAACAAGGTCCAAGGGGTTGAATCGGACACAAATCGTGCACGGATGTGTACTTATACACAGGGGTCAGGGATGATTGGGCAAGACCGCAAGGGGAGCCAAGACGAGGCGATGGCAGCAGCCGAAGAATACAGGAAGGGCAAATGCCAAACTGTCGGCTCGTCGGAAGCGATGCTTGGCAACTGCTTCAGCCCCGAATTGACCGGCCGTAAAGAAGTCAAGATTGGATATGCATGTATGAATAGGTGCTTGGTTGGGCGCCTGATTGGATCGATGGAGGAGTGAGCGCACAAAAGGCGCGGGAAGTCATCAATGATCATTGAAAAAAACCAAGACTCAAGAGACTCGAGAGAGACTGGAGATGTGATTGGCCAATGGTTCCGCCCATGGATGATGATGGATCATGGGCGGCCGTTCGGCAGATAGGCCGCATTAGATATTACTCCGCAAAAGTCCGTCTATGTATGTATGTATTACAATTTACTCCATATAGGTAGGTACCTGGTACATGCCTACGATGCATTGGCTGCCTATTAAGTGAAGCCGTACCCCGTACTCTGTAGACATATTTGCAATGCGCAAGCTGCTTTTCTCGTCCGAATGACTTCCTGTCTCATGGGCGACTCCATAAGCCATAAGACGATGCAGGCACTTGCATGGTGTGGTTACTGGTACATAGATCACTGGCGGTGCCATCATCCATACTCCGTAGAGCCGTAGACATCTCACTTCCTCTCGGCGTACATTAGGTACCTACCCAAGTATGTACAGGTACCTTAAGGTGCATAATCGCTCGTCTAGCGGCGCAATGCCAAGACGTGGTGTTGAGATTATCATCGGTGATTACGAGAGCATCTCAAGAGCGTTATCAGGATACTACGGAAAGAGTATTTTAAGAGCATTCTGAGAACTTAAAAACAACATAGGTATGACTATTTTAAGGCGTTGAAGGCAATATTTAGACGGCATCCAAAAAAGCATTGAAGAGCGATTGAAGAGTTTTTCAATGAAGAGCATGGCAAGTACAGTTGAGCCCACTCGGCACTCGACTGCCCACCCCAGCTGAGCCTCTCGCTGCCAGCTGATGCAGATGAGAAATGTCAGAGATCAGCCTTCAACCGGACTTGACGTTTGTCCTGGCCCATGGCTGGCTCCAAAGCACAATACGCTGAGCAGACGTCTCCAACAAAAAGACCCATACACGCCGGCTTACGCCCGTCAGATGAGCATGGTTCGTGTCATCCGTTCGTTCGTGATGGGATATGAGACCCGCCGGGAGGGCACCCCTTGAAGTTCGCGGCGTGGTACGACACTGATATAGACTTTGACCTTGAATGGATTTGCAACGACGCTATGGCAAACATGATCATCTAGATCAAAGTGCGAATGGAATGATATCAGTACAAGGGTCTTTCGATGGTGTGTTATACAGTGATCATTGAGCAGTACTCAAGCTCTAGATTCTCACCCATTTTCCCCTAACTCCCATCTCTCGTAGCGCCAGTTTCATTGTCATTTCCAGAAATGACTCTCGTTATAACACAGATGCTCCTCCCTGTGGTATCAGCGTTTGAGAAACACATTCTCGCTTAGGGTATCTCTCCGAACAGAAAGATTTTGTTGACGTCACTCTGCTAGTCGCAAGCTTGAAAATAAGCCCAGTTGTTCCGGATGTGGCACGGATGCGTCGGCTCGAAGCCCAGTGCGCGTCCACCCAGAAATTTCTCCTGGTTGAGATTGCTTCAATATCGCTGGGGCCGCCAGCCAGAGTAAGGAGGTGGCCCTCAACGAGCCAAATCTGGGCTTCTCCGCCTTTTCCCCTTCCTCACTTCGTTTCCGAGACTCCGGGCCGTTCCACCTGCTTTCTCCATGTCTCCTCTAATTCGAACAACTTCTTCGCCATTAACCCTGGAACCTCTTCCTCCAAGACCTTTTGCTTGTCAAACGGCATTTTTGAGAGAACGTAACTGCTGATAGTTTCGGAATCCCGCTGAGGAGGGCGCCCGACCCCGATTCCCATCCTCAACATTGGCGACTGAGGAAAAGATCCTTGGGATAGCTGGGTTTTGACGCTTTGGACGCCGTTATGGCCGCGAGGACTAAGATCCCAGGCCGTGAATCTTACATCCCCGAGAATGCGATCAATGTTGTCGTGAACGACAACTAGGCTTAGATTCGAGGGCTCATGAATGCTCAGCATGTGACGCCATATGCCGGACACGAAGCGGCCTGAGATGTTCATATAAGTGGGTGACTGGACGAGCGTGTACTTTGGGCCCTCTGTCATCATGTAATGTTCTTTTTTTGTCATCTTCATCGTTTTGAAAGGGGGGAGCTGGAGAGTTTTCTGAAGCCCGATAAGCCCAATGTGGCCTGCTGAGTGCAGGGTGTTGCTATACTCCGGTAGAGGGTTTCCGATGCTAATCAATATAAAGCGCGGCTTGAATATGGTGGCCATGGTGACGGCGGAAGAGAGTAGTGATGTTAACTGACATTAGAGCAGAGAGGTGCCAAATTTTCGATGCATAGCGAGATGCACGCGGTATCACGTGAGGATTCAGAAACTGTGGCGGCGACCCCACAATAGTTACAGTTAGGGTGACTTGTAAGTTGTGACTCGTGAGCACCCGCTGCGCCTCACCGTCACTGACGTATGTATCGTTAGATGTCGTTGGCGGATTGGCACAGCTATCGAAACCTGGATCAATACATCTTCAATCAGACATTCCCCTCTGACCCATTCTGCGGGATCAACCGCTTTCGATATCCTGTACCATTCCAACCTGACGGCGATCGACGACACCTGGGCTCGAGTTTGCATCATTGTATTATTCCTTCAATCTACGCAGACACAAGCGCTGCAATGTCTTGGGCAGGTTTGTACTCGAATCCTAGCACCAAACAGAACTTAGAAACAACATAATACTCGGATGACAAGGGCTCACACTTTCTTCAAGGCTTCAAGAAAAATGTGAACCGCGCGACGACGCAAGTGATGATGAAGACGGGTAAGCGAAGACCAGTTTCGACATTCTCTCAGCATACTTAACTCGGCCAACCAGGGCATGTGGAGAAGACCAACGATCGAGATTACGAGGTGGAGGAAAGGTAAATGCGACATGTTCAGACCATACACGATGGAAAGGAAATGGGGCGATTTGAGCTGATGCCCGGACCCTCAGGCGATTCAAAACCATGGAGGCAGCATCGCTGCGGCTACAGAAAGAGGCAAAGGGATACCTAGATTCACTCAGAGGTTCGCGACTATGTCCTGTCTATCCCCGTACCCGTACCCGAGGCACGCATTAATGCTCGCAAACAGCCATGACTGCGTCGCAAATGCGAATAGCGGAGACGATTGACTCCTTCTACGGCGAATCTGGTGCCAGGGATGGCGTCAGCAGAAGCTACAAAGAAGCTGTAGGCGACCTCGACGCCGAGACCATCAAAGCCCTCGATGGCCCCTACCGAACGACCGTGTTGGACCCCATCAGTCGATTCTGCGCCTATTTCCCAGACGTCAACGAATGCATCAAGAAGCGCAGCCACAAGCTCCTGGACTACGACGCGCTACGCTCCAAGGTCAAGAAGCTGGTGGAGAAACCCGACAAGGACGCGACTAAGTTGCCGAGGACAGAGAAGGAGCTCGAGATGGCCAGGGTGGCGTACGAGCAACTCAACGATCAACTGAGTACGGAGTTGCCACAGCTGATTGACCTACGGGTACCGTATCTGGATCCCACTTTTGAAGCCTTGGTAAAAATCCAACTACGATTCTGTGCCGAGGCGTACTCGCGAATGGCTCAGGTGCAGCAATATCTAGACGCGGACACTCGGGATCTGTATGCCGAGGGGCACCTAGATGCGCGGGTAGAACAGGTTCTGCAAGAGATTCGGGAACTCAGCATTAGCGGGACTGTGTAGGAAGAAACATGTGATTCTTCTTTCCGTTTCCGTTTTATTTTTCTCCTCCTCTTTTTCTTCTTTGGGTTTCAACTTCTGGAGGCGAGAAAACTCGCAGCAAGGGCTTGGTGCGGAATGCCGCACTGGTAGAAATATAGAAGAGGCGTCTGTGTTGAGATACTACTAACGGCGTTTGTAGTATGTAATCCTTTGTAACTTTTACTCACAGCTAAATGCTTTGAAGTATTCACCTATGAAGTCCCGAAGCCGATACAGCAAGCTTGTGACACAGTCAGCCGGTGAAGCACTTTTTCTTGGTCACACAATTGCTCCGTGACAGAAACGAATGCAAGGCTTTGCTGAGCCACAAACCATATATCAGCAATATTAGTGATCAACTTAACCAAGACGGGACGGGAAACTCCCTCTGCTATCCTATCCCCGCAGCTGAATACCACTGACACGATACAGAGGCCGATGAAACAAACGGGTCAAGAGGCATGAAGGCAAAGTTGGGCTAATTCTGTATACGGCTGCCATGATCAGGCACGATATGACATTTGCAGTTTCAAAGCTCTCGAAAGTCCTTACAAAGCCAGGGCTAAATTATGCGAGCTGTCGACCGAGTACTTTGATAATTGGTATCAAGTCATTTGCTTTCAAGGGCGTAGGGCAATGCGCGTCATTCCAATATCGCCAGCGGCGCAGCGCATGCTTTGTCCGACGATCCAGCTACATACTCTCAAATTCTTCTCAAGGTGACCTGATCACTCTATTGAGTCTATTCGGCGGCTAAGTGATTTGAGCAATCGACCATGGTCCGTTACGACGATTATGATAGAGGCCTTGCCAGCGTTTGAGAGAAACAGACAGCGAAAGAGACAATGGTGTTTGCAGCGCTCCTCAGAGACATCAGGTTCAACGCAGATGAAGACGGAATGATCTGCTATGATTCATGGCAATCAGCAGACAATTTCTTCAATTCCTACTTGGAAGCGAGCGGATGAAGACTCGGTCTGCGTCGTCATGTTGATATATGTACATCACAATTGGCTGAGGCAAGAATCCAAGCTCGGTAGTTTCAGAATCGACTATCTGCCTGGCTGTCAATTGCCGAAAAATGTCTCCAGACGGCTTCATCAGAGCTTTTAACCGTCGGCAGATTGAGCGCTTCAGGAATCAGAGGATTTCTTGTTGGCTCTCAGCCCGCCCCCACCGTCACGACTCACTGGGGCTATGGTCATCAGAGCTAGCGGCATCCTCGGAACCAGTGACACACCGTATCATGGGGTTCGTGGCAGCGTCGGAGAATGGGAGCTTCTGCCCACAGTGCCAAAGGCGTCCGAGCTGGTGGATTCAGGGAAGTACATATCTGGTATACCCAGCATGAATAAGCATCGGTCTCGACGGACTAAAACAATTGGCCTACATAGTGGCTTAACATCTGCTGAATCGCGAAGTTGCCAAATGCGAAATTCGACACAAGGGAGCAAAGCTGACCTGGAGGGGATCAAGCTGCGACAATTCGCGAAGCACAAAGGCAGTTACAAAAAGCCATAAGAAGCCAGGAGCTCAACGTTTCTCAAGGTTGTGGATGGGCCGATAGAAATGATATGTTGAAAAAAAAAACCCCAGATATTGGGACTGAGCGATACGACAGCCTATTTACACACATGCCAAGATGACGGTTGAAGGCGCAACGACCGACGATGCTCTATCCAATCTATGCTCGTGCAACACGGGGGTTGGTGAGATAAGACGATGATCACGTATTCGAGAAGTACAAAATCGAATACATTCAAAAGTATCCGACGGTATTACAATTCATTGTTTAATTCGTTGACAAACAAATTGAAAGTTGTGGCGCCCTCTGGGGGGGTCGCGGTCGACTCCCCAAGTGCGCTCAAGTGTGCGTTCAAAATCATGTTTCCGGCGGCAACAATCTCCACGGATAGGCGTTGGTTAAGTTCGTTGGCGACTTTCATACTTTCGACGGCATACTGATAAAGCCACTCGCCGCCTTCCTGTTTAACCCAGCGGAGCACCATGGTGAAGGTGATTTTGACTCCGGCGAGTACCATGGCCGCAGGCGTGGATGTTGTCGGCAATTTGAGTCCATTTAAGGCAAGGCCGGTTCTCTTTTCTAGGGACTGTGATGCTTCCTCGTCACGTCGTGTGATTCTGCATCGGGACAAACACGTCAGCCATACGATGGTGGCACGCAATGCAATGCAACGCAGTTGTTCCCGCCAGAGATGACGACTACTTACTCGTGATCCGCAAGGACAGCATTCTCGGGATTAAGTGATGCGTCGGCATCAACAGCCTGTTGGTCTGTGGGACGATGGACCGGTCCGGTGGCCAGTGCCAGAGCTCCAGAGACAAAGGTGAGAAGGGTAAAAGGTCTCATTTTGATGATGGGATCAGTACTGTATGCGAAGGATCACGAGGGGAGTATGTAGTGGTAGTCATATATCTAAGTCCACTCCAAGTGAACAGAGTGTAGAGGATATATAGCAGCTCGAGAGATATGAGAGGCCCTTCAACAACCGGCTCTATCAACGCGGCTGCGCGGCTGCAGGGCTGATTCGGAAACACAGGGTGACGGGATAATGCCCATGGTTATTAGAGAACTCACGCCAACAAGGGAGTAGGTACCTACGGAGTACACGTACAAGGTGCACACATACCTACCTCTCTACGTGATACCCAGGCTGCCAGGCATGTGGGACTCTGGATATTCATGACTTGCCGGCGAGGCCGACGTCGAGCACCCTACATGTACCCATGTAGGTATGTATCGGCCCTGGCGCCTCCTGTCACAACCTCCAGGCTTCCGAAGACGTTGACGAGGAGACAAAGCGAAGCTCTGATACATCACAAACGGTGGTGTATGAACCATGAGGCCGACTATGCGTAAACGAGTTACTTCCGTCGCGGCCCTACGCTGCGCTTCGGGGCGAAGGAAGACTCGCCTCGCTTCGCTTCGGGTTGGAGAGAGTCGGGCTGGAAAGTTGAGGTTTGCGGATGGTATGGGAGTCCGCAGGTGCCCTCCGGGGGGATATGCCTGCGGCTGCTCTGGGGATTTTATTAGGGGCCCTTCACAGAGCGCGGGATGGCGGGCGACTGCGTCGCCGCCGCAATGGGTTGCCTCAGTTTTGTGCAAATCGCAATCGGCACGGAGTAAGCAATCAGGACAGAATAATTCAATCGCGGGCAGGCAGCGCGGGATGGCGTCGCCGCTGCAATGGATGGGCTCATGTTGATGCACATTGCAATTGCACAGGTTGCAGTGTGGACGATTTGGAACAGAACAAATCGCGGGCGCGGTGATGGCCTCAGTTTATGGGGGATAGCGTATGTATATACATATACATACCTACGGACATACATGTACTGCCCGCCGCTACGGAAGCTTCCAGCAATCCTTGCTTGCTGCCAATGTCACCGACACAATCGCTCCTCTCGCTACAATCTTCTCGCTACAATCACCCTCGACCACCAGTTCGCCCCCGGCTACTTCTCTTCGCTTCTGCAGTAATACCTTCCATCTCAATACGGACCGTTCCGAGAAAACGTAGTAAATAGCTATTTCCGTGGTACATATTGAGTACCTCGCCAGGGAAAAGGGGGTCGACGCCGCAGTCATTGTCGATGTTGCTGGCAAACCATTCAACTTTTTCTCCCGGCAAAGAAATACAAAGAACGTGAATGAATGCATCGACGCCACACATCATACCACCAGCCGCCGCGTCTCCTGTGCACAGTGTCACACCCACCAGTTTTCCGGCGACGATGAGAAGGAGACGAGCCGAAGCTCGAAACCAATAACGAAAGAAGTAGTGTTAGAACTGTGAGACTACCCGGCCTTGCGTAGATTGAGGGTCTGACGGCTACCGTGACGAAATCTATCATCACATGCTCATATTCTGTAGTCGCTCACAAGGGTCGGACTCTGGTGAGCAGCGTGAACGATAGCCACTTCTCATGGCCATAATGACTGCGCGTCATCTGCGTGAGGTGCAAGGTTCACTATTTGTCTTTCGAGTGCCGCAACATGAGGAGACTACGTCAAGGCCGCTTTCATGCTTGTGTGGGCTACACCATGGCGCGATAGACTCCATCCTGAGAAAAGATGAAAAATTGGCCGCTGCATGCCGAACCGTCATAATATGCGGGTGTCATGATTCTTCTGCCTTTTCATGATGCCTTGCAGACTACACCATCGTGTCCGCCCCATCGCAACCCATCTCTCCCCCCCCAAGCGCGGAAGTTGATATCGCGTTCGAAGCTAAAAGCGAGGATGTTGTTCTCTCAACTTGCCGAATAAATCTTCAATCGATAATCTCCTAAACAGAGCCCGCCGGGCAGGCTCAGTACCCGGCTCACCATAAGCCGCTCGGTCTTGTTCGTCTAAGCTCGGCGCCTGCGCCAACTTCCAGCTCTCCCGCATCGTGACGAAGTTCACCTGTCTCGTCTCGTCTCGGTCGTTGTGTATCCAGATGCCAATCACCTTTCCATCCTCTGTCCAGTGGCTCCCCTCCACTTGCAATATGATCACTTCGCCCAAGAGTTCCACGTGAGCTACCATCGCAAGATCCACAACTAGGTTATCAAGCGCGCGGCGATTGAGCACAAAGACACATGCCCTTGGCCGGGACCTCCCGGGGAGCGGTGTTTGCGCGCACACAAATAGTGTGCCTTCAATACCGTTCTTTTCCCAGCGAACCTTGCTGCTATCGAAGTCGTAAACCACGGCGTTGGCGGCGATGGAGAGGATTGTGTGGATGGAAGGAACGTGCCGTTGCAGGACGTTGACATTGAGCTCGGTGTTTGTGCGTGGCGGAGGAGGCGCGTATGATGTGTGGATGGCGATGGCATCGGATTCGTAGTCAGAGACGGTGGGTATCTGGTTCGATGGCTGACGAGTGTGGGGTACTTTGCGAGGCGTGGACAGGCTCATTATGGAGGAGGGAGATGCTTAGACAGCCGAGATAGAGATGGGTAAATTGCATCTGTGTCTTGAAAGCAAAACTACAGTAGAAGAAGCTCGGCGTCGGTGTTTGTGAGGTCTTTTGCTACAACCTAATGATGATGATTGGTCCGTGAACACTGGATGACTGAACAGGCTTATCGATAATAGCAACTCTGCATCAGGTACATGTACCTACCTAGGTAGGTACCCTCATGAGTCATGGTCACACCGTACACTAACACGTGTGACCATTGACCAAGCAAGGTATGTACGCACTTAATCTCCATAAAGCCCATGACGCCAGCTGTATCCGTACGGGGTGCACACGATGCCATCATATCATATATGCCATCGCGACGCGCCGCCAGCAATTGATGCTACATTTTTACCACACTTTGGCTTGTCTTTCTAGTTCGATTTATATTGACACTCTCTTTTTTGCTTAGTTCTGCTTTTGCGAGGTGCTCAACGCTATGGTGTAGATCACCAAGCTCAAGAGGGCTCCCCAACATCAACTGTACCGCCGCCGCCGGCGTCGGCGTTGGCACACGTCGTTCAATTCCCCCTCTTCATCTTCATTGTGCGAATTGGCCATCATGACGGACGCGAATAGCCCCAGCTCTACGGATACCGAGTCTTTTCAGCCGGTGGACCATCAGACCACGCCGCAATCTCTCGCTCGAGCACTTCTTGCGCGCCGCTCCGAATATGTGCGACCTCGAAAGATCAAAGTGAAGGTTGGAACATGGAACGTCGCGGCCTGTCCCGGCACTGACAAGGATCTGGCGAGATGGTTTGTCGGGGGTGAGGGCATCGACCAAAAATTCGCGGCGCTCGATCTGTCGCGCAATGCTGCTGTTGCTCACAATCTGTCTGCAGGCAACGAGGATGGCCCTGACTCAATCCGGTTACTAGGCGGCAGCGACATTGGTATGTACGTTTTGGGACTTCAAGAGGTCGTAGACCTGAATTTGACCAAAGAGTACATGAGTCGAGCAGTCAAGCTGGACAGTTCGTCGACATACAAATGGCAAGCTGCTCTGGAGGCCGCCATGCCTCCTGGCTATAAACTGGTTTCCTCGGAGCAAATGACGGGCTTAGTACTGCTAATTTACGCATCAGCCGATATTGCTCCAACTATTACCAACGTGAGCACTAAGGCCGTCGGAACTGGCGTGCTGGGTTACTTTGGCAACAAAGGTGCCGTGACAACTCGACTAGTTCTAGGTGAAACAACTCGCCTGGTTTTTGTCAACTGCCATCTGGCCAGTGGTGTGGGATCAGGCTATTTGGACCGAAGATGCTGGGATATCAACCAAATCCTCAGCAAAACAAAATTTGATCCCGTTGTGCATGCCGGCGTGTCGGAGGATGATGGCGAGGGGATCGGTGACGAGGATTTCGCATTCTGGTTCGGTGACCTGAACTTCCGGCTCGACAGTCTCCCAGGAGACGATATCCGAAGAATTCTTACCTTGCATACAAGGGGAGAATACGGTCTGGGTAATGACAAGGCACCACAACCTATAGAAGGTGAAGGAGTTGTTATCATGAGGAATTCAGAGAGCGATGATGATACGACGCTCAAGTCATCACTGCATTCCCGCGAGCAGAGTTTTGATTCCCATACCACACTTCCAGACCCTGATGAGTTTCCGGACGACCCGAGTCAGGACCCGACATCATTGCAGGCGACTTTGGACTCCTTGCTACCGCATGACCAACTTCGGCGAGCAATGGCGCAACGCAAGGTTTTCCATGATGGATGGCGAGAAGGCTCTATTACTTTTCTGCCAACGTATAAGTATGATGTTGGTAGCATCGCGTTGTTTGATTCTAGTGAGAAACAGCGGGCGCCGAGTTGGTGCGATCGAATATTGTATCGGACGCGGAGAGACAAACAGGACCACGATGAAAAGTCGCGAGAACAACAAGAATCCAAGCTGAAAGACGAGGAAATGCAGTCAAGAGGCTTGGAGGAAGACGATGATGTTCTATTCAGCTACAATCCTGATACAGATGGCGATGAACAAGAACTCGACTGTCCTATACCCGAATACGATGAATATCGCGAGGTTGACAAGAATGTGGTGAAGAGCGAGGTAGTTACAAAGGAAGGCTATCTCGATCGCATCCGTCTTGATATATACGCGTCTCACCAGCGCATCTCTTCATCCGACCATAAACCTATCATATCAGTCTTCACGCTTGAATACGATGCCGTTGTTCCAGAGCTGAAAGCGAAAATTTATGCCGATGTTGCTCGAGAGCTCGACCGGGTAGAAAATGAAGGTCGACCTACGATCACTGTAGTTATAGAAGGAGGCTCATCTCACAACGAAAGCGCCGTTGACTTTGGAGAAATTGGATTCTTGGAGAGAAAGTCGTGCGTCATGACCATCGCAAATACTGGAAGTGTGGCGGCAGAGTTTCTGTTCGTTGACAAGCCTTCGACCGAAGAACACGCAGCCGCCGTCTCATGGCTCACGGCCTCATTCGCTCCCGGATCAGAGAATGGAGAGGATGGAGAGCCATCTGCTCAGATGGAGAAGCTTGTGGTGCTAGAGCCGGGAGAAACGGTTTTGGCACACATAGAGGCTCAGGTGTCCGGTATTTCGCAGCTTCGTGCTCTGAATGATGGTCAGGTGAGGCTCGAGGACGTGCTCGTACTACGCGTGAAGGAGGGTCGTGATCTTTTCATACCCATCAAGGGCACTTGGCTACCGACATGTTTCGGCCGATCCATTGATGAGCTGATCCGAGTTCCAGATGGTGGCATACGAAAGTTTGTAGCAGACAAGGACATCAAGGGCTCCATACCCTATTCCCTTGAAGTTCGATGCTCAGCACCACGGGAATTATTCAAGCTGACTGAGGCTGTTCAAACTTTGGCCGAGCGATGCATCGCTGATGAAGCCATGCTGGAAGGATTGGCTCTCCCCCAAGAAGTTGGCTGGCCTTTTGATCCCGCCACATGGACTGCAGGGACAGCCCAGCAGGAGTCTATCAAGGCCGATCTCGTATCGGCACTGGACAGAGACGCCCCCCTTTCCGAGGCACTGCCTGTCGAGTTGTCATCAGTGCACAAGCTCGAGGCGTTATCATGCATTCTACTGCTGTTCATGACGTCTCTGACTGATGGACTCATTCCAGCCCTGCTATGGGCTAAACTTTCCACTGCACTGCCGAATCTAACGTCGCTTGCTCCAGCAACATGGCCAGATGTCAAGATGCAGATTCTCGACATTTTCTCCACGGCTCAGAACCATACCATTGCCTTTGTGTTTTTAACGTCGACCTTGTCCCGCGTGGCAGCGGAGTTGAGTTCAATCGTCCCAGAAAAATTACCATCGGCTCTTAGCAATCGACTGAGCTTCATCAGGCGAGTTGAAGATGATGGCGAAAAAAGAAGGAAGCTGCGGGAGAGGAGATACGCCGAAGTCCTGGGGCCGCTGACCTTCAGGACGAACGACGGCGACAAGGGGGTCAAGGAGAAAGAACGGATAGTACTGGAGATGTTTCTGAGTCGCGAGGCTGGATGTTAGGGGCCATGTGCTGGAAGACTGAACGCGAGGCTCCGACGATGGAGAGCCACACTGGCCAGACAGGAACGAAGAGATTCATTCAAGGGCAACGATAGACTTCATCAAGTAGACCCAGATGACTGAGGCATGTTTTGCTCAAGTGCATGCGCACGCGGCCTGCACGCTGCCTGCAAATACCACGACAGCCTGTTTCCCAATCAGCACAGACTCGCTTGCGTACGAAGCCGTGGTGTGTGCGATATTACCCAAATGCAGTTGTGCTATCACGGTGCTTAATGCAGCAGATTTCTGTCGTGTTTCCTCTGTCTGGTGCGTCCGAGAATTATGATCAAACTATGGTGCACCACGGCGAGACCGTTCCTGCGTCCCAAACGCCCGTTGTTGCCGCTGTTCCTTCCGCAACAGACTCGCAATCAGCAGTGCCACTCAGACCTGTCTTAAACTCCCCCCGACGCCAATGTGTGTAATTCTCCTTCAAGTTTCTAAGTCTCCTGCCTACTCAATAACTAACTATCCCTCATTTAGCTGTATTACCAGCGCAAAGTAATATTAGTCAACGAATATCGATTCTCATCAAATCTTCGACTATTAGCGTCCATACGTGGATAAAACAGACTACGATAATTCCACTCTATGTCCGGAGACGGAAACACATAACGCCACTCCCCTCCTGGCGATGCCAAGGGACTTTTGGTGGGAGGGGGATGCAACGACCAAGATGTCCGAAATCCATCGAGAGATCGTTTGTCGTGACCTCGAAAATCGCTACGTGAGGCTGCTAGTGTTGCGAAGCCACGCTCTGCAACATGCTACGCAGTCAGTAATAAAATTTATGTCCACCATCATTCCGCTGCCACCACCCTCTGACACGGAGCTCGAAGAGCTTGAAGATGCTCCTTCGAGGAAGGGTTCTCCTCGGCTTAACGAAGATCAGCGTGAGAGAACTTCGAATGGAAGAGGCCAGATCGAGCACTACGAAGACGTAGAAGAAGACGACGGATCGGAAGAAAGCGACGTTAGGATTGCCCTTTTCCGATACTGCCGCGAACGGGATGATATCGAAACGATCATCTATCGACCTCCTGAAATGCTGGCGGGTGCTTCGAATGAAAGAGGCCAGATCGAGCACCACGAAGACGTAGAAGAATACGACGGATCGGAAGAGAGCGACATTGGGATTGCCCTTGTCCGGTACTGCCGTGAACGGGATGATTTCGAAACGATCATATACCGACGTCTCAATATGCTGGAAAGGGAGCCGACAATGGAGGATCTTTTACCTTGGTGGAATACCTTTCCGGGCATGCTGGAAGCATACTTGGATCATCTCGACGAGCACTGCTGCCCTTGCGATAAGGAGCTAGCGCAGAGAGTGGCAGCTGAGGGCCTGGGAAGACCGCCTGACGACCCCAATAGACACAAAGATTGTGTCAGTGTCAGAATTATAGATCGCTTGCAGGAAGAATTGGATCAGACATGGGCATTCATAAAGGAGACCGACAAGAGAAGTATGCGCAGATCGAGACGAAGCAATCCTAGAGCAACGAGGAATGTCCTCCTCAAAAGCCGCGGCATGGGGGGGAGTCCACTCGTGAAAGCTTGGACGCCTGACCAGATGTCCCTGTTCGAAACGTGGTCGTCATGTTCGTACGATCAATGGTGCCCAACAGAAACATCGCTGTCGTGGGTCTCACCCACGTCGCCAGAGGGGTCGTCGGGGAGGAGGCCCGTGCCAAGAATTTTGGTCGAAGTCGAGATATCTACCGAAATCAGCGCAGCCGAGGGAAGCGAAACCCCCGTCGAACGGTACAGTTCAGTTGAGGGAAGTGAGCACACTGGAGAACAGTCTACCATCCGTTAGTAGCCACGTAGGCAGATAGTTTGGCCAACTGGCACGGGGGGTAGTATTAGCGCAACATACATTTCTTGCTGTGAGTATAGCCAAGCCTTACTTTTCGAACCGTGCAAATGCCACGTGCGAGTCCGGGAAAATTGATCTGGTATGGGCAGTTGACACATTTGTCATGATACGGGTAAGTTGATGCACTACATGAGCAGTCTGTTCTTGGCCAACAACCCCAGGTCATGGCGGACGAGTACACCGCCCCTGATCAGTGGTGGGTAGAACACACAGAAATGTTTCATACTCAAAACTTATGGACAAGTGAGAGCCTTGCCCGATATCTAGGAAATTACGCGCTTTGTTTTCGCCCAACTCGTGCACACTGTTTGCTCGTGCTACGCACTGCCAAGTTCCAATGCCGATGGCTTCCCCTTCTGATCCCATTGTAGCGGCTTACGCGACTCAATTCTTTGATCATGCTTGAAAACGTGAAACAACCCCGCACAACTGAGATACGTGAAGAGGACTTACTTCAAGTAGATTTCACGTAATGATTATCTCAGGGTATAATAGGGGGGAGTGGCTCAAAGCGCGCCCATTCTTTTGTGCAACAAGCAACTACATTCCGTCGGCCTTTTATCTTTCTTTGCCTTGCATTTCCAATAAGATTTGAAGAAACTGATCGGAACAAAACAGCATCCAAAACACAATTAGATTCACTTTGTAAAGTTGCACAGTCACTCAAACCGCTGGTACGTAAAGATCCAACAATATACATAGTAGCTCGTGTGGTTCCAGCCATACTGTTTGTGGGAGCCCACTCATAATCTATAATCAGCCTACAAGAGCGACAGGCTGTGGGTTTCGACTGCGAAAGAAAGAAAAAAGCAAAATGTGTTAAGAGCTCACGGGGAAAGGGCACGAGGAGGCCTTTTCCACACAAAATGATCAAAGCTAAGTGTTAAGGCCATGGGGCCCTTGTGGAATAGGTAGGTACATACCTAGGTAGTTAGGAGACCTTACTCATTTCGTCGTGTTCCCTATATCCTATTTGTGAGGAAAATTGCTGCTATATTGTTGCTTCCGTCATAAGGTTCATCACAGGGCCGTGGTATTCGGGGGGGAATTCAGGCATAGAACGCTTGTGAGACTCCTACGAAGAGCCGGGGCTCGCTCGAGGATTGCAGTTGCTTAAGCTAGGTATAGGTATAGTGAAACACGATGTTGCTGCAGCCATTTTGCAGTTATTCGACAAAACCTGGCGTCGAGTACCAGGCTACCAGCATTTTGGAGGTAGAGGGAAGGGAAGTGAGTTGATTCCGCACAAATTTGTAAATTTCCGCTGTGACGACTTCGGTCTGGGATCGATTGAAGCGCTAAGTTAAATAGATTTCGATGTTTGATCGGAATCTACCGGATATAGAGGAAGAAAAGAAAGCTTTCTTCTCTCAAGGAAAGTGAACTTCACCTTGTGAGTCCTTCCATTTGCTATCTGTTCCCCTATCCGACCATCGCTCAGATCAGAGCAAAATTGAAATTCCTTACATTTTGAAACGCGAGACGCTGTGTAATAGAGCTAGCATGCGCCCGGGCTGCTGTGCGCTCTGTTATGGCCAGATGAGGTGCGTTTTGGCGGTTGTATCAATGGTACCGTTAACCCTTCGCGTGCGGCGCCACCAGTCAGTCACGTGCATTGACACGTCATGACATCAGTCATGACGGGAAGCGGGCCGCAGACGCGCTTCCGAACTCGCTCGAGCCTCGAGCTCATTTGTGACCTCGGAAAATACAAGTCAAGGTTTGGACGTGCAACGTTGCGGCCTCACTGATGAGGATCTGACCTGACATACATATAGGTACTGGCGGGCGATTCAATTTTATCCCTCCCTTCCCTTCCCTACGATGAAATTGAATCGCCCGCCAGTACTAGGGGTGCGCGCTCGATACGTCGCGCAATGCTGCTGTTGCCCACAATCTTTCGAGCTGAGTGAGGGCGACGAAGATGGCCCTGGTTCCATGCGAGTCGCGACTGCTACGTGGCAGCGACATTGATCTTTGACGTTTTGGGTTTACAAGGTCAAGAGGTCATAGACCTGAAGTAGACCATCAAAGAGTAGGTAAATGAGTACACTGTACAGCAGTCAAGCCGGACACTTCATCGATAGACGAACGGTCAGTCGTTTCTCGAAGCCACCCAGCCATGAACTTGTGCCGTCGAAGTCAATGGCAGGCCTACTGCTGGCCAGTTCCGCAGCAGTCGAAGAGGGTACCTACCCGAGTCCCCGACCATCATAACGCGATCCACAAGGCGGTCGGAAGCCGCGTCTTGGGGTACTTTGACGACAGTGGTGCCGTGACGTCTCGCCTGGTTTCTCTCCACTGCCATCTTGCAAGTGGTTTAGATATACATTATGGCTATCTGGACAGAACCGTTGATGTGCCAATCTAATCGTCAGCAAGAGAATGCTTGATCTCGTCGGCGTATTGGAGGATGAAGCGGAAAGATCGAGACGACGGTTTCGCATTTTGACACAGCAACCTGAATTATCGGCTCGAAAGTCTGCCAGAAGAGGACATCCAAAACGTTGTTAATTTATACGACACACGAGGGGAAGAAAGGGCCTGGGCGACAAATAGGCATCACAAGCCATTGAAGATGAAGGAATGATTGCCATGAGAAACCCAGAGAGCGAAGATGACATGGTGTTCGAGTAATTCCATACGGCCATTGGCTAACTTGAGCGAAATTCCCTTCCTGGCCATCGCAAAGAATTGGGAGTGTGCCGGCAGCAGTTTCTTTCTATCACAATACCTTGACCGAAGAAGAACACGCAGCCGCCACCGACTCATGGCTCGCGATCTCGTCCAATGCCGAAAAATGCGGTGGAGCATCAACTGCTCAGATGGAGAAGCTCCCGTTCTGGAGCCGGGGAAGACAAGTCTGGCCATACAGATGCTCAGGTGTCTGATGTCTAGCAGCTTCGTGCCCTGAACGATGACCACGTGAGGCTCGCGGACTTGCCCGTTCTACGCATGAAAGAAGTCAGTCACCACTGATCTCTTGATACCTGTCAAGGGGACTTGGTCCCGACTTGTTTCGGCCGGTTCGTCGATGAGCTGATTCGGATTCTAGACGGGAGCATCCGAAAGCTCGTTGCAGATAAGTTCACAAAGGGCTACATTTCTTATGTCTTCGAGGTTCATATTCATCATTGCGAGGAGTTTTTGAGCTGACCGAAATGGTCTAACTTTCGATGGAGCGATGCATCGCTGATGAAGCCATGCTGAAATGAATGAATCTGCCTCAAGAAGTTGGCTGGTCTTTTGATCCCGCCACACGGACTGCAGAAGCCCAACAGGACTCGATCAAGGCCGATCTCGTATCAGCACTGGACAGAGACGCCCCTTTTTCCGAGGCACTGTGTCAAGCTTTCATCAGTAAAGAAGCTCGAGGCATTATAACAAAATCTACTGCTGTGCAAATAGTCCCTGACTGATGTGCTCGCTCGGCCCTCCTGTGGGCCAAGCTTTCTACTGCACTGCCGAACCTGACGTTGCTCGCCCCAAAATGTGGGCAGGATGCCAAGGGCCCAAGATGCAGATCCTCGACAGACTTCTCGCGGCCCAGAACCCTACTACTATGCGTTTGCGTTTTTAAATTCGACCTTGTTTTCGCATAGCATTGAAGCTGATTACAGTCACCCCAAAGTGATTGCCATCTGCCCGTTGGCCGTGCCATCGACGGACGACAATCAGGCAAGTTCGTAGATGACGGGGGAAAGTGGAGGACGCTTCGGGAGAGGAGATGCGATGATGAGCCGATGATAAGCCACGGATCATGCTAAAGATGTATCCGAGTCGCGAGGCTGGACTCTTGGGGCCATATACTGGAAGACTGAAGGGCAAAAGTTCCGCCAAATAAGAACAACACTAGCAAGGGAGAAAGTATGAACGTGATCAAGGGCAACGATAGACGTGATGGAAGTTGGAACAGACCCAGTTGATTGAACTAGGTTTTCTGCGCACGCGGCTTCGTCGTTCGACGCGGCCTACACCATGAGAACGTTTCCCCGAGTTCGCACAGTCTCGTCTGGCGTGTGCGAGATGTGATGTATCATTTCGGTGAACAATGCAGCAGATGTCTGGTGTTCTCAAAGTGTGTTCAAACTACGATGCACTGCGGCGAGAATGTCTTCTGTGCAAAGTCCCGTTCGCTGTCGCTGTTCCTCTCGCAATAGACTTGCAATCCGCAATGCCACTCAAATCTGTCTATAAAAGCCTTGAGCGCCAAAGGTGATGTGCTCTTGTGAAACCAAAGTCATCTACCTACTAAATAATCCACTGTTTACCCAACTGCCACATCAGAGCAAAATCATCTTTCAGTCAGCCGGTGACGGACCAATCAACGCAAATATCTACGTAGGGTTCAGACGGAGAATATTGCCTCGAGACGGAATTTGGAAGAAAGAGCGCAGTCTTCCTCTACACGATGTCAACAGACCCTTCTTGCGAAGGAGTCGGCACGACCAAGATCTCCGACGTCCACAGAGGTCTTGTTTATCGTGGCCTGCAACGTCGTCATGCGAGGCTGCAGGCGCTTCTAGGCCGCGCATGGCAATATGCTACCCCGAGATCGGCATGGTCCGATTCCACCGCAGTGTCCGAACATCCTGAAGATGCTGATCCTGAAGATGCTGCAGCGAGCTCGTTTGTCTCACCCGCCGCAGAGATCGAAGATATTGCAGAAATGGCGTATTTCTTATCCGCCTTGGAGGCCGATGAGCTCGATCTCGGGGATGCTGTAACGAGGTCGTATCTCTTTTTGCCGAGTCAGTTTAGGGATAATTTGAATGAGATAGGGGAGGTCGGGCGTCATGAAGACGTAGGAGCAGACGACGGAGGGGAAGAAAGCGACGTTGCGATGCCCCTTCCCGGATCCGGCCTCGGATCCTGCCCCGAACGGGATGCAATGATAAGGGTTATTGACGGACTACTTTCAACGCTGGAAGAAGAGTCGGGGGTGGGAAATCTTCTATCTTGGGAGAACAGCTTTGCGGGTTTGCTGGAAGCGTTACTGGCTCATCTCGACAAGCAATGCTGCAACCGCGGTGCGGCGCCAGCGCATATAGCGAGACCTGAGCTCTCAGGACGCCAGGCAGATGGTTCCGATAGAAGAACCCAAGCTTGTGTTAAACCCGCATACATAGATCACTTGCAGAAAGAGATTGACGTGGCACGGCTGTATATGTCACTTCCCGCCATGAAGAGTTGTAGCAGGCTTGAGTGAAGCGCGTTCAGAGTGAGGACAGATGGCCTGGGCCATTCACTCGTGGAAAGTTCTGCGCCAGATCAGTTGTCCATATGCGAACCTTGCGTCTCCAAGTTCATATGTATATTACATACTGAGCATGGGGGCCATTGATTTTACGGGAGCCGCAGACATTTCCACGGTCAGTAACGTCAGTAGGGAGTCAAACAGAGTCCAGATTTCTCACAAAAGTTGGTGCACGTCGATTCCGTTGGTCTTTGGGGTACATACCTAGGTACCTTACCGTGAGAGCATTCGAAACCAAAAAGTAGTGTGGGGCTGTAGCACGAGTATGTATAGGTACCTACCTACATACCTAAGGTACATACCTACCTTAGGTACCTAACCTGGTATTGTGGACTCTGCACCGAAGACATGTCCTTCCTTGTCCGTCACTTATTAGTCATTCCCTTTCGTATTTCGAATCAAACAGGCCTCTTCTGAGTGCTGCGCCGGCCATCTCAGATTGCTGCGGCCTGCAATGTGATCTCTGTTCCTCAATGAGCAAGATTCGGGCTGGAAAAGTTGAGAAGGTCGTCCCGGCTACGCAATTCACTTACATATTTTAGTACCTAGCCTGTGGTACCTACGTACGTACATATGTACCTGATGGAGGTACGGATAGGTACCTCTTCTCACGGTAATTTGGCGGGGTAATAAAGGAGCCCAAGAATTGCGGAGAATGCTGTCCGGTGACTCGCGGTCCTCGCGGAAGGTCGGGATTCGGGAAGGGCAGTGCAAGGAGGGTCTGGTCTGGACACTGCACAACACTGAAGAGTACGGAGCTGCAACAAAGACGACAACAAAAGCCTATGTACGGAGTATGACGAGACTATACGGATAAGAGTAGGCTTAATTATTATATAAGAGTAGGCACAACAGACTATACCTATGTACTTACAATAGCAATATGTACTCCGTACTCCGTAGACTGCAATTAAAAGAAAAAAAAGACAAGCAGATATGTACATACATACCTACAACGGGCCAACGGGCACAAGAAGTCGTGAGTCGTGACTCCTACGGAGTTAAAAACTTACCTGAAAGCCGCAAGCGCAGCTCCGCGGCTAAATAAACAACTATGTACCTATGTACAAATTAATTTTTTCTGCTGTGTCATTTGGGACGCCCATGGCACGACGTGAATGCGGCAAGCACAACTTACAAGGCAAATTTCGAGGATTCGCGCGACGCGGAAAATTGAAACCGCTCAATAGCCTAAATATGTACTTCCACGTCCACATCGGGTTAAGCGCTGAGGCAGTTGGCCAAATCCTTGAGGCGTATTTCCATTCTACGGAGTACATACGGAGTACATATATAGATTTTTTATGAATCCTTGTTGGCATCATCAGACCATTCACGGCATCCAGCAGCCCCTATACTAGAGAGTATGTATTGCTTTTGACCATGGCCATTATTATGTAGGAATCCGTCACCCTGCGCTAGAAGAGAAACAGGACCAAGATCCAACACGAATTGTTCAGTACGAACACAAGATCAAGTCCATGGCAGTCCTCATCAGACGTCAAGAGACCTGCCACCTGAACAAAAAGAGGAGAAAGTGATGACTGAGTTCAGTAAAGATCCAACCCAAGAGCAAGAAAACGAGAAGTATATGTAGTGATGCACAGAGGTACGGGTAACTTGTAAACTCCTTGGGTAAAGAAAGTCAACGAAATTGGATGAGCGCTCGCGTCGAATGACACGCGTACTTTCATGCGCAGTGTCACAGAGCTAGAAAGTAGCGTCCGACAGTTCCGGAATCCATCGGTGCTCACTGCTACCGAAACAGCCGCGCCGCCGCGTTGATAGAGCCGGTTGGTGATGAAGGGCCTCTCATATCTCTCGAACTGCTAGGTATATATATATATGGTCTACAGTTTGTTCTCTCAAGACAGACCTAGACATCCACCTCTCCTCCTTCGTAATTCTCGCATTCATCATTGATCTCATCATCAAAATGAGACTTCTCACCCTTCTCACCTTTGCCTCTGGAGCTCTGGCGCTGGCCATCGGACCGGTCCATCGTCCTGCAGACCAACAGGCTGTTGATGACGAAGCGTCACTCAATCTCGAAAAGGCTGTCCTTGCGGACCACGAGTAAGTCGTCGGTGCCTCTTGCGGGGGAAAGACTGCATTGCATTGCGCGCCACCATCGTATGACTGACGTTGTTTGTCCCGACGCAGAATCACACGACATGACGAGTCTCTAGAAAAGAGAGCCCTCGGCATTAGCATGCCGGGTATCGGATTACCGAGAATAAATGCGCCGGCGGCCGCGATATTCAACGGACTCAAAATCACCTACACCATGGCGCTCCACTGGGTTAAAAAGGATAACGGCGAGTGGGTTTATGAGTATTACGTCCAGAGTTTGCAACTCCTCAACCAACTTAACAGACGCATATCCGTGGAGATTGTTTCCGCCGGAAAGATGCTATTCGATCAACACATGAACCAACTGGGCGAGGGGACCGCGAGAATCCCAGAGGGCACCAAAAGTTACGATCTGTATATCAGCGAATTAAACACTGAATTGTAATACCGTCACGTCTTCCTCATTCTTCGCCCGCTTGTTGCGCCAAGCGGAGGACGACTTCTTTGAATCCACTCGATTGACGATTTCGTACTTCTCGAATGCATGATCATCGTCTTACCTCACCGACTGTTGCACGAGCTTAGAGTGGACAGAACATCGTCGGTTGTCGCGCCTTCAACCGTCATTTTGACAAGTACAATGTAAATAGGCTACCGCATCACTCGATGCCAATCTGTTCTAGCCCAAAACATGTCATTCCCATCGGCCCATCCGAAAGCTTGAAGAAGGTTGAGCTCCTGGCTTTCCATAGCTTTTCGTACCGCAGACACTCTGTGAGGATGCCGCATAAGACAGGATGCCGATACAGGGGTATAATGGGTGTTTGTGATGATGATGATGATGCTAAGCTACCTGTGCTGGAACACCCCGTCGCCTATACCCCCGTCACGTGATATGTCACCCTCGCTTGAGCTGTTCTTGCGCGCCATCCGAACATGTACGGAGTACGCTTTCGAGAATTCCAACATAACAAGGTTGAGACATGAACGCTCGCTTCGACCTAGTCCAGCACTCGAGAGCGCGTTCGCCAACATCTCCCAGCGTTCGATTTATCGCACAACATTACCCCCGCCCAAAACATCTCTGCGGGCACCGAGGACAGCCCTGAATTCTATTCGGATTGACGTTCGGGTTTCCAGTCTTCGAGAGGTCGTAGCTCTGTGTTCCGCCAAAGAGCACATCATTCAAACACCATGACGGGTCGCTTGTTCTAGGCGTAATGTCCCGCCTGGTTTTCGTCGACTGCCATCTGGCTAGCGATGCGAGCTTTGGGCTGATTGGACCGGAGCTGCTGGGGTATCGATCAGATCATCAGCAAAACAGACTTCGATCCGTTGTGCACGCCGGCGTGTCAGAAGCAGAAGGCGAGAAGATTGGCGACCAGGATTTTGCATTCTGGTTCGGCGACTTGAACTTCCGGCTCGACAGTCTCTCAGGAGACGACTCCCGGAGGATTCCTATTCTGCACGCAAGAAGCGTACATGGTCTGAGTAACGAACGGCAAGGCACCACGACCTACAGATGGTGAAGATATGCTTGTCATGAGGAGGTCAGAGAGTGACGATGACACGACGATGAAGCATCAGGTAATTCGCAAATGACGGCGACAAGCGAAGGAAGCTGCGAGCGAGACAGTCGCCAAAGTTCCTGGGGCCATCAATCTGCAGAATGATCAACAGGAATATGAGATTCGAGAAGAAAGAACAGATGGTAATGGAGACATTTCTGAAAACGCGTGGCTGGAAGTTAGGGGCCACGTGCTGCCACTGCCATGGTTGCGAGACTTAACATGAGGCTCTGAGGATGTAGAACAACTCTGGCGGGGAGGCGAGACATCAACAACACATCTCATTCAAGGGCAACGATATACTTGATCAAGTATACCCAGTCGATTGAATCAAGTCTCGTGCCAATGGATGCGCACACGACTTGCTCGCGGCCCACATCACGAAACTGTTCATCTCGAGTCACACGGTGGCGTGTGATGGTGTGTGCGATAACACCCAGATGAAGATCAAATTTCGCTGAACCAGGGACTAAACGTCTGTAGTTCAAAATGTGATCAAGCCATGATGCACCGCGGCGAGAACGTCTCTTTGTGAAAGGCCAGTTCGTTGCCGCCGTTCTTCTTCTCGCCGTTCTTCTTCTCGCCGTTCTTCTTCTCGCCGTTCTTCTCGCAACCCACTTGCAGTCTGCAAAGCCACTCGGACCTGTCCATAAAAACCTCGGACGCCATCATCGTCGTTCCTCTCCAAAATACAAAGTCTTCTACCTACTAAACCATCAACTACCTTATCCAGCTGCCATACCTGACCAAAGATCACCTCTTAAACAGGACTGGCCAATCATCGCGGAAGCTTAGCCAGCGTCCAGACGGGATAATACTACGAAGATATCACTCCTCACCCTGAAACAAGAAAACAACACCTTTTCACTCCAGACAAAACCGATGAACTCTTCGTGGGAAACGGATACTACGGCCAAGGTCTCCGAGGCCCAGCGAATGATTTTCTACAATGACGTGGAACGTCGTCAGAAGCTGCTGCTGAAGCTTGTAGACCGCGTCTTGCAATATAGCCCGACCCCCACTGAGCGCGAAGCGTTTGAAGAAGACTCAGTGATGACGGATTTAGTGCTTTTCCCCTTGATGGGTGATGACCAGCCTGCGGGTGATTGGATTGAAGAAGGCGAAGTCGATCGCTATGAAAACGCAGGAGAAGACAGCGGAGCTGAAGGAGGCGGTGGTATGCATATTCAAGACTGCCCCGAACGGGACGCAATCGCTGTGGCCATTTATCAACGTCTTGACATGCCAGCGGATGATAGGACGGAATATAGCTTACCTTGGAAGGATACTTTTCCAGGCAAGCTGGAAATGTTTCTTGATCATCTTGACATGCATCGTTGCCATCGCATTGCGGCGACAGCGCAGATAGCGGCATCTGAGGACCCGGGAAGACAGGCTGAGGATTCCGATGGACGTCGAGCTTTCATCAATCTCGAATTCTTGAGCTTTTTGCAGCTACAAATCAAACACGCAAATGAGGTCATCTCAAAACCCCACCTCAGAAGTAATATCAGCAGCGGCCACAGGACGAGACACAACGCTTTTATGGCGAGGACCGCGTTCCGGGGCGGGCGTGGCTCGGGCAGTCCACTTGTGGAAGGCTTCACGCCCGACCAGATGCCCGTGGACGAACCCAGGCATGTACGTTCATTGGGCCCTTTTCAGCTATGGGCGCCATTGTTAGTGTGGGGGCCGCAGACACTGCCAGCGGATTCGGTGAGGGCAGAACCAAGCATTTTGGTGGAAGTAGAGACGTTTACAGAAATCAGTGCAGCTGAGGGAAGCGAGGATCCCAGCGAACAGGATGAAATCCTTTAGTAACCACTTGAGAATGTATGTTAGCCAACTACCGCTTGGGGTAGTATTAGCGCATATACATTTCTTGCTGTGTGTCCTTCCAGGCCTCTATCTCAAAGTACGAATACTGTGACGGAGAATTTCGCGACCCCGGCGAATGATGTGACATGGGCAGTTGACACACCGTATGGACAGTGAATCAGTGACTTACACGCACTGAATGCGTGGGCATGGGCAGTATGATCCATCATCCCGATCAACAAGCCAAGCCATGGCGGAGGAAATCGTAAATGAACGGATTTACATTTTGAAGGCTACGAAGCCAACGTGGCAGGCTGCAAAGGACTGCGCAGTTAACCATGAATCTAGAACTCTGACGAAGAGTTGAGAAGTGCTCAGGCGCGGAGATTTAGATGCAAGGGAGTTGAGACTGGCATGGAGAGATTCAAGCTGCAACGACTCGCGAGGCACCAGAAACACAGTTACAGAACCAATGAAAGGCAAGGAGATCAACGTTCTCTCAGACTTTAGAGGTGATATGGTGGAGAGAATGGATTGAGTGATGCGGTAATCTATTTACATACTTGTAAAATTGACGATTGAAGACGCGACGACCGACGATAATCTATCCACTCTGTGCTCGTGCAACATAGGGGTCGGTGAAACAAGACGGTGATGATGCATTCGAGAAGTACATGTCGGATAGATCCAAAAGCATCGCCCTCCACTCAGCGCAACAAGTGGTCGAAGAAAAAGGAAGACATGACGGTATTACAGTTCAGTGTCTATTTCGCTGATAAACAAATCGAAAGTTCCGGTGCCCTCTGGGGTATTCACGGTCGACTCCGCCAGTGAGCTCAAGTGTGTATCGAGTAACTTCTGCCCGGCGGCAACAATCTCCACGGCTATGCGTCTGTTAAGTTGGTTGAGGAGTTGCATACTTTCGACGTAATGCTCATAAACCCAATCGCCGCTTTCCTTTTGAACCCAGTGGAGCGCCATGGTGAAGGTGATTTTGAGTCCATCGAATATCATGGCCGCCGGCGCGGCTGTTTTCGGTAATATGATATTCGGCATGGTAATGCCGAGGACTCTCTTTTCGAGGGACTGTAGTGCTTCCTCATCACGTCGTGTGATTCTGCGTCGGGACAAACACGTCAGTCATATGGTAGTGTGCACTGCAAAGTAATTGTCGAAAGAGGTGGCCACTGGCGACGACTTACTCGTGGTCTGCAAGGACAGCCTTTTCAAGATTGAGTGACGCGTCGCCGCCATCAACGGCCTGTTTGTCTGCAGGAAGACGGGCCGGTCCGATGACCAGTGCCAGAGCTTCACAGGCAAAAGTGAGAAGGATTAGAAGTCTCATTTTGATGATGGGATCAATACAATGCAAGAATCACGAAGGAAAAGTGACGAATATCTAACTATGTTCCGAGAGAACAGAGTGTAGAATATATACACCTAGCAGTTCGTATATATGAGAGATACCTACGAGAGGCCCTACACCAATCGGCTCTATCCGACTGCTCGGCTGCAATGGCTGTTTCGGAAAATTCGGATGCACAGGTGACAGGAGGTTAATGCCAATGGATGAAAGCAATACTCACCTACTCCGTATAAGGCCGCTGGATGATATCCCGTGAAAGGTCTCATATTTCCAGGGATTACATCCGGAGTATACTTACCTACCTACCTAGTACCAGGTAATGCCCATGCCGCTGTCATGCTGCGTGGCGTGACAGGGTTTCTGTGACAACCAGGGTGGTTGTTGCACTGCACAGGTAGCTAGCTACCTACCTAGGTAACCTTATCTCGCACAGGCACATACTCCGTATTTGCCGACGAAAAAAAGTACGAAGAAAAGCTGAAAGTACGGAGTATGGAACAACAAGATGCGGCCAGCAGAAATCCCTGCAGAAACGGTCGCGGGATCTATCTGAAGGCGGGACACAACAAAGGTCGCTTGGTTGCTAACTTGCTCAACCTCACCGACAGGGCGATCCCCGCAACGTCCCAAACATGTCGTGAAGGAACTGACGAGAAAGGTAAAAATGCCCTGACTCGAAGCTGGACCCTGGTACATAAGATTGAGTACGGAGTATAACGAGATGTGCGAAAGGAAATGTGCGCCTTCGCTGCGCGTCGGCACACGATTTCTTCAGTTTTGCCTAAAAACGTCACCTGGCTGAGGCTGGACGACGGCGACAGGTTACAACCACAGATGGTGTCAAAAGAAATAGAACAAACACTTGACTGTATTCAACTTGGCTCGACTAGCCCTCTCTCTGTTCTCTCCCTTTTCTTAACTCTGAATGAGAGAACTCAGAGAAGACTCTCATGATATAGCAAAAACAGAGGAAATACACTAAGGCTGAAGGCCGCTGAACAGGATGGTGATGACCAGGAACGAGGTCCAAAAAGTGAGGGGTAAAGGCGCAAACAGGCGCCCAGCCATCCCTTCCTCCATCAGACGAGTGGCGACTCCGGCGTGTGGTAGTTATGGTCGTTCTGGGCCTCTGAGTTGTTGGAACTTGGCCGGCGTGCCGAAGGCTTCATGCATATGAATAAGGTGTATCCCCTGCGGGGAGGCCGGATTTGTCTGGATATGAGTAGTGTGCTCGTAGGGTTGCCATGGCATGTTCAACTGTTGGGAGAAGCTCTCCTATGTCTAATCTCTGACAGGTCTGAGGTCGCTCGTTATATCATATCTATAAACAGTAAGACCAGTCGCCGCCTCAGAGTATTGTGCTCGTAGCCTGTAGGGTGTGCGATGACTTATTTTCGACTGTTGGAGAACCTATCCTATGTTCCATCTCCGGTACTGGTAGGCCGTTTATTCTATGTTATACGCGCAGTTGCAGCGTAAGAGCAGCGTGCTCGCAGGGTTAACTTGCCATGGCGGTCCCGGGTCTTCTCCTTGGTTACGAGAACCTTTGCTGAGTCTACCTTCAGCGAACACCGCTGATTGAGATTCTGTTGGGCTCCTTTTGGTGCTGCTAACTTGAGTTTATGCTCGCCGCGTCGTTGCCCAGACAGACTTTCAGGACGTTCAGGGATGCCATAGGACTTGAGTTTCCAGAGTCCTCCCTTCTGACATGGAACCAAATTCGCATGCGTCACTTTCAAGAAGAGTTGTATTGTTACCTCAGCATGCAACCACACCAGAATCGTTCGACGTTACTATTCTCGCGCGTTAATCTCAACTGGAATTGTCTATCTCTGTGCAAAATCCAATTGAACATTTGTTTACAATTTTACTTTCCCCCTTTCTCTTCGAAGTTCGGTATCTTATTTCGTCTCGAAGACGCGTTATTACGGTTATTGCTATCGTTTTTATGCTTAGTGTACTTCGTATGTGCCGCCTTGTTGGCGTGAGTTCTCTCGAGTTCTTGGACGAAGTTGTGGAGGCCGCAGGTGATGAATGCTTAGTATTATCAGACCTGTCACGGTATCCAGCGGCCTTAGTGATTTTAACCATGGAGGCATTATGTAGGAACTCATCACCCTGTGCTTCCGAAACAGCTGTGCCGCGCAGCCGCGTTGATAGAGCCGGTTGGTGAACTTTGAAGGACCTCTAATTGCTTCCGAAACAGCCGAGCAGCCGGATAGAGCCGGTTGGTGAAGGGCCTCTCATAGGCATCTCACATACCTCTCAAAGGTACTATATATATTCTACACTTTGTCTCTCGGAACGCACTTAGATATCCACCACCACTTCCCTCATGATTCTCACATTCATTATTGATCCCATCATCAAAATGAGACTTCTCACCCTGCTTCCCTTTGCCTGTGGAGCTCTGGCACTGGCCACCGGACCGGTCCGTCGTCCTGCGGACCAACAGGCTGTGGATGGCGACGCGACGGTCAGTCTTCAAAATGCTGTCCTTGCGGACCACGAGTAAGTCGTCACCAACTTTTTCGGGCACAACCGCGTCGCAGTGCGCACCATCGTATGGCTGACGCGTTTGTCCCAACGCAGAATCACACGACGTGACGAGAAAGCATCACAGTCCCTAGAAAAGAGAACCGGCTTTTCCTTGAAAGAAATCGCATTACCGACAGAATCCTCGCCGGCGGCCATGATATTCGCCGGAATCAAAATCACCTTCACCATGGCGCTCCACTGGGTTAAACTGGTCGGTGGCGAGTGGGTTTATGAGCCTTACGTCCAAGCTATGCACGTCGTCAACGAAGTTAACGAACGCCTAGCCGTGCAGATTGTTGCCGCCGGACAGACCTTACTCGATACACACATGAGCGCACTGGCGGAGGCGACCGCGAACCCCCAAGAGAACGCTGGATTTTTCGATTTGTTTATCAGCGAAGTAAACAATGAATTGTAATGCCGTCACGACTTCCTTTTTCTTCGGCCGCTTGTTGCGCCAAGCGTGAGGACGATAATCGATTCTTTTAAATCCATTCGATTTTGTATTTCTCGAATGCATGAACATCGTCTTACCGTACAGATCATCGTCGGTCGTCGCGCCTTCACCGTCATCAGTCATCTTGACAAGTTACTGTCACAAGTACAATGTAACAATGTAAATAGGCTACCGCATCACTCAATCCCAATCTGTTCTAGCCCAAAACATGTCATTCCTATCGACCGGCGTTTGCACCGCAATTTCTGTGTGAGGATGCAGCATAAGACAGGATGCTGATATAGGGATGCAAGTTGTAACGGGTGTGTGATCACTGATGATGCTGATGCTAAATACATGAGTCACATACTTGTGTGCTGTAATCTGCGACGATGGTGTACCTATGCACAGGTACCTAAGCGTACCTTAGTATGTACCCCGTTCGCCAAGACATCCGTCACGTGATGTGACACCCTCGCTTGAGACTGTTCTTGCGCGTCATCCGAACACGTACTTAGGTACGCTTTCAGGAATTCGGGAATCTCTACTCGAGGTTGAGACCTGGACGCTTCGACCTGGCCCAGCACTCATAAGGCCCCGGCGAGGTGGCTGGTAGGGAATGAGAACGCGTTCGCCGACATTTTCCAACGTTCGATTTATCGCACAACACTACCCTTGCCAAAAACATCTCTGCCGGCATCGAGGACAGCCCTGGATTCTATTCGGATTGACGTTCGGATTTACAGTCTTGGAAAGGTCGTAGCTCTGCATTTCGCCGAAGAGCACATCATTCAAACACCATGACGGGTCGCTTGTTCTTGTTCTAGGCGTAACGTCCCGCCTGGTTTTCGTCCAACTGCCATCTGGCTAGCGATGTGAGCTCTGGGCTGGTTAGTTTGAGAGGAGAAGAATGGCAACGAGGATTTCGCACTCAGGTCTGGCAAGTTTACCTTCCGGCTCGACAGTCGCTCGACAGTCTTCCAGGAGACGACTCCCGGAGGACCCTTACTCTGCACGCAAGAATCGCACACGGTCTGAGTAACGAACGGCAAGGCACCACGACCTACAGAGGGTGAAGATATGCTTGTCATGAGGAAGTCAGAGAGTGAAGATGACACGACGATTAAGCATCAGGCAATTCGCAAATGACGGCGAAAAGTGAAGGAACCTGCGAGCGAGACAGTCGCCAAAGTTTCTGGGGCCATCAATCTGCTGGATGATCAACAGGAATATGAGATCGAGAAGAAAGAACAGATGGTACTGGAGACACCTATGAAATCTCAAAGGCTGGAAGTTACGGGCCACGTGCTGCCACTGCCATGGTTGCAAGACTTAACGTGAGGCTCTGAGGATGTAGAACAACTCTGGCGGGGAGGCGAGACATGAACAACGCATCCTATTCAAGGACAATGATAGACTTGATCAAGTATACCCAGTCGATTGAACCAAATCTCGTGCCAATGTATGCGCACACGACCTCCTCGCGGCCTACATCATGAAACTGTTCTTCTCGAATCGCACGGTGGCGTGTGATGGTATGTGCGATAACACCCAGATGAAGTTTGCATTTTGCTGAACAAGGGACCAAACGTGTGGTGTTCAAAATGTGATCAAGCCATGGTGCACCGCAGCGAGAACGTCTCTTTGTGCAAAGGCCAGTTCGTTGCCGCTGTTCTTCTCGCCGTTCATCTCGCAACCGACTTGCAGTCTGCAAAGCCACTCATATCTGTCTATAAAAACCTTGGACGCCATCATTGTCGTTTTTCTCTCAAACCCCTGCCTACTAAACGATCAACTTCATCACTGAACCGTCATACTTGCGCAAAAGTCACCCGTCAATCAGTACCAGTCATTCATCGCGGAAGCTCAGCCAGCATCCAGACGGGAAAAACCTACGAAGATATCACTCCTCGCCCTAAGACAACAAAACTACATCTTTTCGCTCCAGACATTGGAAAATACCGATAGATTCTCCGTTGGAAATGGATACTACGGCCAAGGTCTCCGAGGTCCAGCGAATGATATTCTATCATGACGTGGAACATCGTCGAGAGAAGCTGAAGAAGCTTTTAGACCGCGTCTTGCAATATGTTCCGTCCCCCGCTAAGCTTGAAGCGTTTACAGAGGCTTTAGCGGGGACGGATTTTGTGCTTTTCCCCGAGAGGGATGAAGATCAGCCTGCGGGTAATTGGCATGAAGAGGGCGAGGCCGGTCGCCGTGAAAACTCAGGAGAAGACGATGGAGCTTCTCGAGCCTGCCCCGAACGGAATGCAATCGCTGCGGACATTTGTCGATTGATGCGAACGCCAGCGGACTACCAGACGAAATTCGCTTTACCTTGGAAGGACACTATTCCGGGCAAGCTGGAAGCGTTCCTGAATCATCTTGACGAGCATCGTTGCCATCGCATTGTGGTGACAGCGCAGATAGCGGCATCTGAGGGCCCGGGAAGACAGGCTGAGGATCTTGACAGACACCGAGCTTTTATCAACCCGGAATTTGTGGATTTTTTGCAGGATGAGATTGATGACGCAAATGATGTCATTTCAAAACCCCACCTCGGAAGTAATATAGGCAGCCGCAACAGGACGAGGCACAACGCTTTCATGGCGAGGACCGCGATCCGGGGCAGGCGTGGCTCGAGCAGTCCACTTGTGGAAGGCTTCACGCCTGACCAGATGCCCGTGGACGAACCCAGGCATGTACGTGCATTCAATCCCTCTCAGACATGGTCGCCATTGTTACTGTGGGAGCCGGAGACATTGCCAGCGGATTCGGTGAGGGCAGGGCCAAGCATATTGGTGGAAGTAGAGACAACGACAGTAACTAGTGCAGCTGAGGGAAGTGAGGATCCCGGTGAACAGGATGAAATCCTTTAGTAGTCGCCTGAGAGTATAATTTAGCCAACTACCATTAGCGGATATACATTTCCTGCTGTGTGTCCTTCCAGACCTCGCTTTCAAAGTACGAATAATGTGACGTAAGATTTGGCGATCGTACGGGCAGTGAATCAGTACGTAAAATTGTAAATCACACGCACTTGATGCATGGCATGGGCAGTATGATTTCGGCCAATAAGTCAAGCCATGGCAGAGTCGCAGACTCATACCCATCCACTATCAGAAAGGCACCGTAGAGTGTATAGGACCTTTCTCATCCAAGTTACCTAGTAAGTAAGATCCCTGCCCAAGATGTGGGAATCATACTCTCTGCCTGCATGCCATCCACGCATGAAAATAAACCGTACCTTCGATTCACTGTCAAACAGTCATCCGATCGATGCTTGGCCAACGAACCAGTGTAATCACAAACGCTACTCCATTCTTGACCAATGACCATTCCCGAAACCGTAAACGCAAGGAGGCCAAGAACTCGGAAACGGTTGCGAAGTGACAAATTAACAATGAGACTCACTTCCATCATGACATCGCAATTTTTTCCCTCTCTTTGCTTTTTCAACATTGTTATACTGTTCAGAGAAAAATAAACGCAGTACAAACAGAACTCACATCCCAGTTGGTCATCTCGTCCTCAATCTTTCGTTGGTACGTTGGACGAGGTTGCCAGTCATCCTCGAAGGTCGAACATCTGTGCAACTCAGTTGCTCGGCTGGTCCGTCGAACTATGATCTGTGCAGTGTGCAGGCGGGCCATGCATTTATGAATATGTAGTGGTGGACTAGCAGCCTAGCAAGGCGACGAGTTGCGTAACTTGCGTTGTTGCTTTGCAAAGCAGGGGAAATATAGTACCACAGGTTAGGCTGCAGGCAGAAGGAAATGTAAACAAAGGAAAGGGCACGAAAGTCACTTTGTGCCCCATAACTTATAAGTCTCACGCAGGACGGTCAAAGTTGAAAGATAGGACCCAAGCGGCCTGTTCAATGTTGTGATCACAGGGATCTAGATCTTACTCATTGCGATGCGCTAAATTGCTTGTGTGTGTCTCGTCTGTCAATGTATCCGACGTCCTTCACCAGATCGAAGTGTTTGCACTGCTTGGAAGGTATTATAGAAAACGCGAAGGCTCGAAAGTTCTCATGTCTTTCCGTCTTGTTCTCATGTGCATCGTGATACTCGATAATATTTGATGATGTCCTTACACATGGGTAAAGAGCCACGATTCGCAGTTCTGGAAAGCTTCTGTGAGCCACATACATAATTGATAGTCAAAGTAATTTAGGAAAGCCCCTTAGACGAGGAGGCTGTCGCAGCGCTGGAAGTGCTCAGTGTTCACTCTTTTGTAACAAATAGCATGATACTGGTGGTGAGCCCATGAGTTACAATGCGAACTTTTACGTACCATCTATTCTGCAGCACGCGTGCTCGTTCGTCCAAAAGGTCTCGTAATGTGGTCTCATGGCAATACCTGTCAGAAGTCATTCATCTTCTATTATGACAACTTAGTGAGCACATTAATATTGTAAGACGTGACCGAGTTCGATAAAATACAAATGGGGTTGCACAATGATTATATGATAGCGCCGCTCGATGCCAGGATGACCACCTCGAGCTATATATACGTGCCATGAAGACCGATGGCGCTCTTGCCTCTGCGAAGGCGCAAGCATCGCAGAGGCACGCGTTCAGTAATGTCGAGGCAGGAATAGGTAATGGGAATGAAATCAAAATTCCTTGGGCAGAGTCGCGACGCGAAAGCTGACGACCCACACAATGCATTTCATCCGGACCTCTACCTCCTTAGGAGGTACCTAAGGTTATGTACCTAATGCAAATGCCAGCGTAGTACGGGTATGCAGTATGTACCTGCTTAAGCTGCCGCGAATGCAGCAATGCGTACACATGCGACATGACAGTCTCCATCGCGAGGCCGCTTGGTAGACTGCGACGACCGAAACTGCTCGGACCATGCGCGATGGACCGATGGTGGACGCTCATGTGCCCCCAAATTTTCCCTCGTTGGATAATTAGAGCTTAACTGAGATAGGAAATTAATGTGTCGAATGGTAGTGTCGTAGTTCTGCACGTTACAGCGCTCAACGTGATATGGTGGCAAGGGGAGCGGAGTTATTGCGTATAGGAGGTATACACATTGCTAAATTATTTGCATTTTGTAGGTAACACTCCTCGTGGTCTCGAACGTGGCAAGTACACGGGTTGCTTCAACTTGCCTAGGTAGTCGAGCTAAGTGGGCAAGTCGCCACGTACAGTCGGTTTCTACCGATTGCGAAGATCATGAAGCTATTGAAAGTCGCTACAGGACTCATCACGTGGGATGAGATACGCAGACGAATGACTATGTATCAGACGTATAAGCTCGCCTTCGCCTTGCACGTAAACCTATGGCAGAAACTATCCGTGGTGTCGTGCCATGCCGTATACAACAACGGTTTAGGTGGTTGTTCAAGCATCAATGATCAAAGACTCTAAACCAACACGAGACCGAAAATGGCGCGACTTTTGGCTTCTGACACATCCTGTAGCGTCGAATATCGCACTGACCGCTATACTGAGTACCTGAGAGAGGGTGTTAACAGAGGCTTTTTCAACGGCGTTGATGACGGGACTGCTACATGTACAGAGTACAGTACTCCGCATGTACATTATTATTGCATTGTACATCACGTGCTCGTCGTAATCTGCTTACTCCGTGGTGATGTTGCTGCCATGTTTTCTTCTCCATGAGGTACCGTACCTAGGTAACGTTACCTTTCTAAGATCTTACGAATCTTCATTAGACATTGAATCTTCATAGACATTGGACTGGCCGAGCAAGATGTAATGTCGCCCGACCATTCCGCAACAGGGTCTTGTAGAGGTACTGTACCAGGTAGGTAGGGAAAATCGCGCGGCATGCCGATGCCGAAGCCACCCGAGGCCGCCCGAAGCCGCGAATGAACCCCGGATTTGGGGGAGCCTTTACGGAGTCATGTGTACTCCGTAGATAATTTGACAGCATCAGTCTATAGTCCGTACTGCCGGGCTAAGTACTCCGTAGCAAGGTTGCATCAGCCTCGCTCCTTCTACCGTATACACTGGGAAAATAGACCCGGCAGCGCGCTTTGACCAGGTCCACAAACCTGCATAAACATCCCTATCGTGGCCAGCAATCTCGGCTCAGTGAAGGTATTTTTGGATGGCATCCCAGCTATAGAGGTCTCACTTAAGGAAGTTTGGCACGGGTTGTGTGGAGATTATGCAGGTTTATGGACCTTGGTCAAAGCGCGCTGCCGGGTCTATTTTCCCAGTGTATACGGTACTTCGGCGAACTGGTCCATCTTCCTGCTCGAAGGAAGCAGGGCTGCTGACCTGCTGGGCCATGCAGTTGAAGCTACACAGATGAGAGAGGATAAGTACCTGCTTGTGATCGTTCACTCGCTCCAGACTAAAGAATACATATTTTATTAACAGCAACACATGCCAGCTTTGTTTCCTCTGCCGCACTGCGCAGGTGCCCTCGACCTCGGCTTCTCTGACAACCCTGTCGCACGCATGTGTTCCAATTAGCGAATGGAAACAGTCTGTGTCTGTCGAGATTCGCGGCAAGCATATGGCAAGATTGGGTTGGACAACAAGAAGTATGTACATAATCTGGCAATCGGCATCGATGCTTGAAGAAAAGGTAGTTTGCCACCCGGCGGTGAGCGGGTAGAAACGGTGGACCATCGAAGCATGGGATGCACTCGCTGCCACACGACCGACGAGCCGGTATATTCGGCAACCGGCCAAAGGAGCAAGTTTGTCTCACCTTTCACTTTGCCCATTTGCAACTACGTAAATGTAGTGCAGCATGCAGAAGAATGCAGGAGAGAGAAGACCTTCGTCGTCCGAAGAGCCACCTCGGAACATTGAGTCTGACAGGTATGTATGTTACAAGCTACCACATAACTCATCGACTAGTAGCCGCAATCAAGTCGCACTTCGTTGGTACATGGACAATCGCGCGTTACATGTAGCAGTTTTTGATAGGGTTTGGCGGACGTACCAATGAATTCCAGGACTTCAGAGATAGACCTTCTTGCACCTGATCTGGTACCTACAAACAAAGTCGCACTTCGCTTGTCTCGAGTCATTAGGGAACGGGAGAGCATCTGCTGTCTCGGGACGTACAACTGGCCCACCAGCAGCAGAGTGAAAAGGCAACGAAAGACAATATGACGATGATTGTTGATTTGGACTTTTGAAGCAGAATGAAAATTTTGAGCGCAACACTTGGGTGCGAAGGTTCATCCATCAGGATCTAGGTAGGCTTTCTTCATCAGAGCCTTCACATTTGAGCAACCTCGTCGCGGGTAAGAATGTAACACGCCAGATTGGGCCTGAAACAGTGGGGTGGACCTGGCAGGCTTCTATCCCGGAATAGAAGACTTACATACTCCGTACCTTGGACCTAACTCTATATCATCGAAGAGTATCACCGGGGAGCGGCATACATGCTGAACATGGAGTTGTTGGGCGTTTATTATAGCTTGCTGGTTGCGACGCAGGTACATGCCGGTGTATCACATGTACTACAAGTATTCCACTTGAACGAGCCGGCCTTTTGCGCCGGATGCACGAGTACCTAGAAGTACCTATGTAGCCCGCGAGTACTGAGATTCACAGACGCTATGTACATAGGTACCTTAGGTTAGGTACCTAGGTTCGCTCCCCGGTGAGTCCCGTAAAAATATTCACAGTGTACGTGCCGACTCGGCACAGATATGTATTTCTCAGAGACGACCCCGCCCGTTGGAGGCTGAGCGTCATGGGGTGTCCACTGTCCACTGTCAACACAGAACTACCTATTATGTATGTAGAACTCCAAGCCTACTCTGAACTCAGCACCCTGATCAGTGATCACACCACTGGACAACTGCGGGCAACGGAGAAGCACCACGTGATACTCCGTGTACATATGTATGTATATATGTACCTATGTACACTCACTCTGGCTACGGAATTATAAGCTCCTTCCTGTCCCAGCCAGACTCCTGGCGCCTTGGCACACTCGCGAGCGGAAAAGCGGGGCTGACTGCCCGTTGGGGCATTTCTGTGGCCCGTTTCATGCACCGACTGCGCCAGAACTCCACTTTCAAGCCACAGACAGCGACTGCAGCCATACAGGGCGCGACTGCTCGTCATGTTTCGCCCGTGTGCCACATCCTCCCCCACCCCCGTCACCGTGGGCTGTGGCCCCAGGCTTCCACAAGACAACCAGACCGCGCTGCCCTCTTTCTGCCCTTCCTGAGGCTTCTGCCTTTCTGCCCATTTTTCGTCTTTGCTCATCTTCTCGAATCTCGCGGCAGGAACCTCGACTGCCGCTGGGCGAGGTACCCAACTCCATCTTCTGTCATCGCCTCCTCAGCGATTCCTCAAATCCACGCCCGCAACAGCAGCCTCGATATCGCGTCCGAAGCATCAAACGGCTTGGCTGCTTCCAGCAGCGCAGTCCCCCGCGAGCCCCGTGGCTTCTGTTCCTCCTTCCCCAGACTTCAACAGCCCCCGGACACCCCCCGCGTAGGGGCCCGCTTCCAAAGGGCCGAATAACACCTGCAGGCCCTACGGCTACATACCGACCGACCGTCTTGGTGTTTGGTTGCGTTGCTGCCCAGACAAAGAGCCACGCGGTTTTGCTTCCGTCTGGAGTTGCAGTCATTGCCATCAATATACTTCCCCCGCAAATCTTAATAATCAGAGATCTGGCATCTGGTGTTAATCTACGTTTCATCGCCAAACTCGACGCGGTCGCTGCCTGCCATTCGCCCGGCTCGATTGGTGATTCTCCCGTCGCTTGCCCCTTGACCGCCGTCTTCCCCCGTCTTCTGCCCTCCTCGGTTGTCTTCGCCCTGTGCCTGACGACGACAGTGGCCACAACGGCGCGGAGCCTTTCGAACTCGTTCCAAACAAAGACCAATCGCACAAGCGACTGTGACGGCATCCGAGCTGAGAATCGCCCCCCTCAAAAATGACCCAAGCAGTCAAAAGGGCCTGCGATGCCTGCCATCGCCGAAAGGTCAAGTGTGATGGAATCAACCCCTGTCGTAACTGCTCCTCAGCCCAGTTATCGTGCACATACAATGCTATTCCTCAGAAAAAGGGGCCAAAGGGCTCGCGTGCCAAGGTCATCAGCGAGCTGCGCGAGACGCAGCGACAGACGAGTCTATCTGCAAAGGTCCAGAACCGCATGAACGGCATCGCCTGCCCGCCTACCGGGGCGTCTCTCACCCCTACCCCTGGACTCGTCACCAGCGAACTCGTCAAGGAATGCGCACAATTCTTCTTCGACAACCTGTACCCGCAAGCCCCCATCTTGGAGCGACGACAGATCGAGCAGCAAGTGCTCTACATGGAGCAAAACCGAGATGCTTACTGTTTACTGAGCTCTCTCTGCGCCTTCATCATGCTCCAGCCAGGCATGTCCATGCCCACTGGTGATCCATATAACCTCGACATGGTCCCCGGCGCAAATATTGTTTCCAGCCAGCTTCTTCTGGAAGAGTGCCTACGCGTCCGCAAAGGCTACGAATATCTTGACTCCATCACGCTCAACGCCCTTGCGACAAACTTTTTCCTCTTTGGATGTTACTCTAGTCAGGAGATGCACGACAAGGCGTGGTATTATCTCCGTGAGGCCGCCACGATGATACATATGGCTGGCATGGATAAGGAAGAACATTACATACAGTTTGATACTGCCGAGGCTGCAAGGCGACGACGTGTCTACTGGCTCATTTTTTCCACTGAGCGCGCCTATGCCATTCAGCGCCAGCGACCCATATCCCTCTCAGCCAACATAAATTTACCGACGTTAGCAGACGACGCCACCGATGACCAAGCTCATCAGCTTAACAACTTCATCATGCTAGTCAACATGTTCCAGCCTTTTGATGATGCCCTTACCGCAGCTTGGAATAAGACGCGCGGCCAGCTGACTTCACATTATTTGAACGGCCTACAGAAGCAGTTGAATACGCTCGCACAGACCTATGCCTGCCAGGATCCCAACTTCCAGGATCTTCATACTAACAAGCAGTGGCTGAAGAGCACAGTTTGGCAACTAACAAACGGGGTCATCAATGGCGATAACGAAGACGGGATGTCTACATTCCAGTATCCCGTCAATATGTCCCGAGAGCTATTGGTCAACATGGCCTCCCAGTTTCCTATTCAAGCTGTCGATCTTCTGAGATCTGGATTGGTGAGCTTCTGGCAGTCAACAATCCCGCTTCTAGCGAGAAATATTGGCTGAACCAATGACTAACTGTATCTTGACAGATTGAGAAGCTGTTGGATTTGTCCTCATCCATGACTGAATACCTTGCCTCGCAGCCGGCCTCTCGAGATCCTTTCGCCGTGGGCCCTCGAGAGCACTTGAGCCAGGTTCTTGCTATAGTTGCCGTCACTCGGCACGGGGACTTTCGCTATTTACCGTTGCTTATGAGCAAATTGGGCGAGATCCTCCCCCGCATGACGAATCCCATGCTCCAGAATGCTCCAGAAAATGCCAACCTCGCCAGCATTGATATTTTTGACGGTTTCGGCACTGCCGGCATGGCTCAGCCAGTAGACCAAAGCCAACAACAACCACATATGTCCATGGATGGTGACTACGATCGCAAGTTTTCTACGGAAGAATACGACAAGAATTACTCTGTTAGCATGGCGTGCAACACTCCTGACTCGGCGACGCACTCGAATCACTCCAACGCCTCTCCGCCAGTAGCACAGCAACCTTCGTCCGATATTGCTAGCTCCTTCGTTGCCTCGCCTAGTATCATGTCGCCAGCCATGGACTACTCTCACAATATGAGCGGGTTGCTACCTGACATGGTGATGAGTCCTATGGGCCATTCAGCACCTGCGAGTGATATGACGCCAGGCCAACAGCAGCAGCACATGAGTCACGATGCCATACCCCAACGAATTAATGGGTTGGGCCCACAAACTATGCAATCACGGGGCATGAACGCAATTTCTCTTGGTGGGATGAGCCAAATACAGCAGAGACAAGATTCTTTTCACATGCGACCAGGGCAAGCGCACTTGGGGTCCTTCCAGAACCTCGTGGGGAATAGTTCAGGTGGCCGACACTCTATGGCTGGCATGAACGCCATGGGGGGCGCCTACTGATGCTTTCCAGCGGCTGTGCCGAGCATTTTTAGCATATATGAGCATTCCATCTTCCCTTCACCTTTTTTACGACTGGCACGACGAACGAGATGCATATCACACGCCCAACTCACGTCACTCGCTGAAAATATTACTCTATCTTTACCCGCTCTCCATGATTCCCTCGAGCCAGTCTTTCGGAACACGTACTCATGCACGTCCCCACCGCACAAGAAGCAGCAAGAACAATCCGAGTCTTCTCTACCTGGCGACCAAGACTTCCATCTGGCGGAGCCTCTTCATCTCTACATAAGCCAGCCGACCAAGCGCCCACATACCAGATGCAAGCAATGTTGCTTCACCAGAACCATATGTCATCTCAGAGGCTACTGCGTGATGTTTATTGGATGTAATTACTGGACTCACTTCTCTGATTTACACTGCCTGATGTTCGTTGGATGTAACTACAGAATTTCTCTTCCCCAACTTATCCTGGGGACTTCTTTTTTCTGCTTTTCAATGTTTTGAAACCACGGTGGAACAACGGGGGCTAGAATGCTCGGAGTATCTGTTCTTATTTGATCATATGTGTGTCGACAAGCGACAAGGGCGTTAAGGGGGATCCATTCATGAAACGTTTTTGAGGGCCGAGCATAGGGCACCTACTTTTCTTTGCTTACTTGTATATACACATTAGTTGACTATACTCTTTCTTCGTTCTTAAAATTTGCCCGCAAATGTATGTATGTAATGTCATCTGAATATTTGGCCGCCTCAACTCAGTCACATATATACATACCCTGCGATTGATCTGAGTTCACAGTTGTGCGCAACGATACAAAGGTATGCTCTTGCGCAACAAAAGGAATGATGGCGATGCTTGCTCGAGTCCAGATGCGTTCCTTCCAATGGGTCGCCCGCTGCTTACCTACCTATGTACTGGTCTCGGGAATGGGGAATGAGAATTCGGGATTTGTGACAAATTCCCCCTCTCCTCTCAAGCTATGTAGGTATGTACTTAGGTAGGTAGGTACAGTGGCCCCGGATAAATGGCCAGATTGCGTAAATAAAGGTGAAATAAAAGATATGTACATACGGTGTACGGTGTGGTGATGCAAAATGGGTCCAGTTCTGCGTTATTTTTCCGGAGGGGCTGGAGGCTGTAGCAAGCTTAGGTACAGTACCTCCTATCTCATGTGCGGCGTGCCGATTGCACATGATATGTACCTACATACCAAGTACGTACATATATATGTATGTAGCGCAGCCGGTGTATCCGTCGCCAAATCACATCTCGGCTTCGTATGCGCTATTTTATCTGACGATGTTGCTCTTCGCACCGACTTGAGCAATGCTGAGATGAAATTGTGGAATCTGTTGCTTGCGTCCTCTTGGACCAAATGCTCCCCTTGAACAAGCAATCTCTCCACGTAGTATGGCCTATCAAATCTTGGGGGAGCCAATTCGCATGGAGATGGCACCAGACGCTGCCATGGCCGGCCAGGTACTGAAAAAGATTGACCGCGCCATCATTCCTTTGCTGTTCTTCACGTACATGCTCAGCTTTATGGACAAGATCATCTTGTCTAGCGCCGCAGTTTTTGGCCTGCGGCAGGACAACGTAAATACTTCTCCCCAGTCTTGTTATCAACATTACTTTTTCGTCTTGTCAAAACTATACGCACACACGAATTCATCGCTAACAAGAGACTATGGGCCTTTTTATCCGCAGCATCTTCAAGGCCAGGAGTATAGCTGGGTGGCCGGAGCATTTTACTTTGGCTATCTCGTCTGGGAATATCCAACCACCATTCTGATCGCCAGACTTCCTATAGGAAAGTACCTCGCCGGCACTACAGTCTTCTGGGGCGCTGTGGTAGCGCTCACAGCAGCGTGCCGAAACTTTGGGAGCCTCGTGGCCGTTCGTTTCCTGCTTGGTGTGGCAGAGGCCACCATCACGCCTGGGTTCATGTATCTGACCTCGACGTGGTACACGCGTGACGAGATGCCCGTCCGAGTCGGTATCTGGTTCGCCGGGAATTCCGTGGGCGGCATGGTAGCCAGCTTGATGGCCTTTGGTGTGGGCCATGTCCACGACCACGTCCATGTCTGGCGGTGGATGTATATCATTCTGGGAGTCGCTACGTTTCTGTGGGCGATTCCCCTGTTTTTGCTCCTGCCGGATAGCATTTCCGAGGCTAGGTTTCTGAACGAGCACGAACGACGGATTGCCAGAAACCGCGTTGTCATTGCGGGTACGGGATTGACAGAGAGGTCTTCCTGGAAATGGAACCAAGTTATTGAGTGCATGGCTGATATCAAATCCTGGTTCATCTTCTTCATCAGTCTGCTCATACAGATTCCCAACGGTGGCACCCAAGGTTTTTCCAACATCATCATACAGTCCTTTCATTTCACTGACCTGCAGTCCACGCTCATCAATGTTCCCTACTCGCTCATCGCGGCGGGTGTGATTGCGTTGGCAGGCTTCCTCGCCGGCAAGTTCCGCACGCTCAATTGCTTTCTCATCGTCGCCGTGGTCACGCCGTGTGTTGTCGGCGCTGCAATCATCTACTGTCGATCTAGTATCACCTCGCACGGTGTCCAGCTCTTTGCCTATTTTCTGTTATCGACGGGTCCTGCAGCCATGCCCCTGGCTATGTCTCTCGTACAATCCAACTTTCGCGGCGTTACCAAAAAGATGACCATCACGGCCATGCAGTTCATCGCCTACTGCACGGGCAACATCATTGGACCGCAATTGTTTCGGCAGCAGGAGGCGCCGACGTATGAGTCTGCATTCAAGGGCATCATGATGTGCTATGCTCTGGCAATTGTTTTGGCTGTCGCACTGAGATTTTATCTGCAGTGGGTGAATGCGGAACGAGCCAGGCGAGAAGGGTTTGAGGGCAGTGCCGGGGCTGCTGGGGCGGTGGCCGAGAGAACGACGGCGACGCAGCAATTCACGACTGGGGAAATTGCCAAGGCGGCGATGGAGTTTCAGCTACGGCCGGAGGAAGAAGAGGATGTGACGGACTGGGAGATGATGGGCTTCCGATATCGTTTGTAGATCAGGTCTCTAGCATGCGATACTTCTTGCAATCGTTCAGAAGCGAGGGCTCTGCAGCAAAAATTGGTTGAGACGCCTGTGCAAACATCCTCCTGGATGCAACATACATTTGGCCGCCTATGTGAAGAGTCTCGGGACATTTTCTTTCACCACCATCGCTGCAGGCTCCATTGTCGCATTGCCGATGGTTGGCTTAAGCAGCGTACTGCGGTTCTTCGGCGCAGTCATCATTCTTCTCATGCAGTTGTTGTGTGAATTGAGAAGGGCCAAGTCAGTGATACTTCCATCGACCGGCAACTGGCACAGCTGTAGAGCTGTAGAGTGCATGTTCAGCATGTGATATGTATTTACGATATGCACAAGTGAGTCGGGGCCAATTTTCTGCCGTCGGATTAATTGCATGCACGGAACAGGGTTAGTCCGGGGCACTCCCTGCCTGGAACAAAGTCGGCGTCGCATCGATTCACTCTCGCTCTCACTTGCAGCATAACCATCACACAAATCGCCAGCATGTCTTGGCGGAATCAGGGCATCACCGGCTCGAACAATATTCCCCTTGGCAAGCGTCGCTTTCCAGGGGACACTGAACCAGATGAAGAACCTGTTCAAGAGTCGGATGCCCCGCGTGGCCGCGATCCCGAACCTCGAAGCGAAGCTGATGGTACGCGACGGCGAAAAAAGCGTAACCGATGGGGCGATGCATCTGAAAATAAGGCCGCCGGCCTCATGGGACTCCCAACGGCCATTTTGTCAAACATGACGAGTGAACAGCTCGAAGCTTATACACTCCATCTGCGCATTGAAGAAATTAGCCAGAAGCTGCGTATTGACGATGTCGTTCCCGCCGACGGCGACAGGTATGGTCTATATCGCGCTGCCATCCCCTTTTCTTACCTGCTTTCTTTTCTCTTCAGGATATCAGCCGAGGGCAACCTTTACTCACCACGGAAACAGGTCGCCATCACCCGCCCCCCAATATGACAACCATGGCAGGCGTATCAACACTCGAGAACACCGATACCGCAAAAAGCTCGAAGACGAGCGTCACAAGCTGATTGAGAAGGCCATGAAGACGATACCTAACTACCACCCTCCACAGGACTATCGCAGGCCCACCAAGACCCAGGAAAAGGTCTATGTACCTGTGAATGACTACCCGGAGATTAACTTCAGTATGATTGCTAACCCTCCTAACCCTAACCAATGCTTCCGCTTCTTCTCCCCCTTGAATCGTGCGCACTCTTTGGAGTTTGATCAGTGTCGCTGCGACCACGTGAAGGTCTCTTGATCCATCTGGTCCTTCGTCGAATATCTCACTATTATTTCGTGAAGCGCATGTGACCAAATCAACATGAAAAGAGTTTTGTCAAATACTAACACGCAGCTTCTTCCCTTTAAAGTCGGCTTACTTATCGGACCCCGTGGTAACACACTCAAGAAGATGGAGACCGAGTCTGGGGCCAAGATTGCGATCCGTGGCAAAGGGTCCGTCAAGGAAGGAAAAGGCCGCTCAGATGCTGCTCACTCAAGCAACCAGGAGGAAGATTTGCACTGTCTCATCATGGCCGATACCGAGGACAAAATTAACAAAGCAAAGCAGCTTATCCACAACGTGATTGAGACGGTAAGTCTTTTTCTCCTTCTCTCTCGTCGACTACGTGGTCACTAATCAAGAGCTACATTTACAGGCTGCATCCATTCCCGAAGGTCAAAACGAACTGAAGAGGAACCAGCTTCGTGAGCTGGCGACACTCAACGGAACCCTGCGAGATGACGAGAATCAAGCATGTCAGAACTGTGGCAAAATCGGACATCGAAAATACGATTGCCCTGAGCGCCAAAACTACACCGCCAGCATCATCTGCCGTGTTTGTGGCAACGCCGGACACATGGCTCGCGATTGTCCCGATCGACAGAGGGGAGCAAGCTGGCGAAATGACGGCGCTCGCCCCGGCGGTAAGATCGGCGGTGGCGATGCTGTTGATCGTGAAATGGAGGTGAGTTGTTACCACCCACACAAGTTTGTTTGAAGTCGACTCTTGTACTGACCACCTACGTCAGCAACTCATGCAAGAGCTTGGTGGAGGTTCCGGGCCTCCGGCTCGCATCGAGGCCGGCCCTGCTGTTGATCGCGACGCTCCAGCAGACGTTAAGCCATGGCAACGCGGCCCGACAGGTGGGCCTGCGCCCTGGCGAGTTCGCAACCAAGAGTCCAACGAAGGTGGTGAGCCTAGAGGCCCTACTGGTTCTGCTCCACCATGGGCTCGTGAACGCAATCGCGGGAATGACTATCACGGGGATAGGGACAGAGATCGTGACCGTGATCGTGATCGTGACCGCGACCGTGACTCTGATAACTATCACAACCAGGGAGGATACGGCTCGTTGGGCTCGTCAGTGCCCCCATGGCAACAGCAGCAGAGGCAGCAACATCACCACCAGCCATCGCACCAACCGCCGCAGCATCCAGCGCCAGGAACTCACAACAGTTATGCCGGATATGCTAGCTACGGCAGTTATGCTCCGCCTCCGGGCATGGGTGCACCACCCGGCCTTCCGCCGGTTGGTCCTGGACTTGCTGCTCCCCCGGGTCTTGTTGGTGGCGTGAACGCTCTTGTTCACCAATACGCAGCAAGTCCACCGCCGCCACCATCTGGGGATGGGCCACCTCCCCCTCCGCCTCCTCCTGGCAATCAGCCGCCGCCGCCTCCTCCTGGAGCCTGAGTGAGCTGCAATCTGCTAGGGTCGTAGTTTAGAGGCCGCCGAACAGCTCCCTAACGTCTCTCTCAACCTTGCGCGGACTGTACTACTGACTTTTTCTCGATGATTCTAAAAAGAACACAAGGTTCGAAAAGGGGAAACTAGATACCGATAGCTGCCATGGACAGACAGTAGTCTTTGCTTTGGCTTCTTCTTCTCCATTTAGAAAAAATACATGGTCTTGAATCTAACTGAGGGTGTAACCAGCAGCATGTCATCACTAACCCAGAAAGGTACGTATGTAATATAGGTTTAGCAGTAATTCAGCAACCTTTTAGTTCTTCTTGTCTTCAGAACATTCAGAGGATGTGCGTTTTCGGTAGCTAGTGAACAACACTGGAAGATGGCGAAGACGTCATCAGTTTCGAAGATCGAGCAGAACACGATTATGAAGCAAGCAGAGAGCGATCTCTCTGCCTTGTCCCTCAAGTCATCTCTATTCGAAAGTGTCGTGTTATACGTCTTTGTTAGACGCGAATGGATGTCGGCTTCGGGGAAGCTTACTTTCGAGTTTGGGTGGCTCCTGCGCTAGGTACCTACGTACATATGTATCTTGTACACACGCGTGACGCGCGTGTGGGCTTGAATTAAGTCTCGAACCCGTAGCAGCTCCGTCACGTCAATAATTCCGGCTCCACGAACGCGACGCTCCTTCATATCCCTTTATCTCCCACAAGTTACAACCTTTGCCTGCACAACCCACATCGCCGTTTCGTCATACCTAAAAATCAAATATTGACCTACAAACGTTTCATTTTTCTCGCTCTTTTCGCACGGTGAAATTGTCGACACCACCAGGATTGTATTGCCAGCACCAGCTGCCCACCATTGAAGCCTATCTTTGTGCATTATGGGCCTCTGAGCGTTGTAACTTGTAACGCCGCTATCTAGCCCACGCAAAGCGGTTCCTCGATCCTTGCGCTTCCAACCGCCCAACCGCTGCGCTCGCAGCGTAATCTCTGGGCACAAATTGAACATGCAACTCGCCAACCCATTTGCCTTTCGACGGGGCCCGGCCACTTTCTGGACCACGATAGTCTACGTTGCCGTTCTCATCTCGTTACTTTACGTTCATGAAACGGTCCCACCCGCACCATCTCAGATCGACTTACCGCAAGGTATTGATCTAAATGAAGCTTGGATAGACTTGCAGGCCATTACTAGGTCGTATCATCCGTACAACAGTCGTGAGAATGATGTTGTGCGTGACTACCTCATGCGTCGATCCAGGGAGATTCTAGACCGAAATGGAATCAAGTACACAGAGGACCTGACGGGCGGAGTATCGTGGAGAAGCAGGTTTGTGATGGTGCCTTCACACAACTCAGAAACCACGAAACACTGATGTGGTCCCAGTAACTACTATTACTCTTCGGGGGATGATGGCAAAACCTCTCGCGGAGACTCTGCGCGAGCCCCTGGAGCCACCATTTTTAATGATCTCATTTCCAACGTCACCTTCGCCGAGCGTGGCAGCACTGTTGGCCAGTATTTCGAGGGCAACAACTTTTATGTCTACATTCACGGCTCTGATGACCCGGAGGGAGAGTGGTGGCTCTCCAAAAATCCTCAGCGGACAGCTCAACGTGGCGCTGGGGTACTGGTAAACTGCCACTTTGACTCGTGAGTTTGTCCCCGGATTCTTGTACTGCGACAACTGTTGACTGATTTCTTCTTTCTTGTAGGGTCTCCACCGGATATGGCGCGACGGACGATGGGGTGTCCTGCATCTCTCTCCTGCAGCTGCTCAGCCACTTCACTTCAAGCGGTCGACAGCCGAAAAATGGAATTGTCTTACTTTTCAACAATGCTGAGGAGGACGGACTGTTTGGGGCACGAGCTTTTGCGTACAGTCCTCTGGTGCAGTTCTGCCACACGTTTGTCAACCTCGAGGGAGCTGGAGCCGGCGGCAGAGCTATTCTATTCAGAACAACAGATCTGGAGACGGCGCAGGCTTACGCGGAGAGTCCTCATCCGTTTGGCTCAGTGGTGGCGGCAAATGCGTTTGAGAGGCGCATTATTCGAAGTGCTACCGACTTTACCGTCTTTGCGGATAATTTCGGCCAGCGCGGTCTTGATATAGCTTTCTTTGCCCCCCGTGCGCGATACCATACCGAAGACGACGATGCTCGACACACGTCTGTTCGCTCTGTTTGGCACATGCTGTCAGCAGCCCTAGCTTCAACAGAGTCTTTGTCAAATAGCGCCAGTAGTTCTCTTTTCAACGGCCCTCGCTCCGATGGTAGAAAGGATCTCGTTCAAAATGGCAGGCCCACAGCCGGCGTCTGGTTTGATTGGTTTGGATCGGCCTGGTCAGCTTTCCCACTTAGAGGGCTATTTGCCTGGACCTTGACCTTACTCATCACGACGCCTATTGTCCTCTTGTTGGTTGTCTCTCTGCTTGTGCGCCAAGACAAATGGTACTTCTTCGCCGTATATGCGGAGTCGGGCCTCGAAGGTGGTCACGTAGCGCTGGGAGGATGGAAGGGCCTCATACGCTTCCCTTTCGCAATGATTTTTGCTGGTGCCTTGACCATCGGGTCAGTGTATCTGTTGGCCAAGCTGAATCCGTTAATAATTTACAGCAGTGGTTACGCAGTGTGAGTTTCCGTCTTTGCTCTGATACAGATGGCTCAATGAGGCCCTTTCTTAGTTTCCCTCTGAATGCGAACTCTAGCTTTGAGTGCTAACACTGATATGTAGTTGGGCCATGATGATTTCCATGTTCTACTTTGCCGCATGGCTCATTCTACGAGGGGCAAGTGCTGTTCGACCGAGTGCTCTTCAACGAGGCTTTACTCTAAGTTGGCTTTTCTTCATTACCTGGGTCCTGTCAATCTTTGCTGCAGTTGGTGAGGACCGCATGAATCTGGGCGGGGTCTACCCGCTGGCGTTTCTACATACTTTCACCTTTGGGGCTGTACTCATTTCGCTTCTGGAGCAGCTCGCTCTCCCGAGAAAGAAGGCGTATGCCCGACAGCTAGCTGAAATAGAAGACGATTCGGAAGAAGACACGAATGAGGAGGATAACAGTGCGGGTGCTGGACAACCCGACGCTACGGAGGCGGACGACGAAGCTGCCAACCCCACAGAAACAACACCTCTGCGAGCGGATGAGGAAGGCTACGGGTCCAACGCTCACAATGATCAAGCGACGACGTTTGCGAGCACGTATAGGAGATCTGCTACGGACACTAATACCACCCCCGTCAAAAAGAAGAGGCACAGGCTCCAGAAGAAGAAGGATAGGCGAAAGTATAAAGCATATGAAGATGAGCAAGGATGGTCTGGCCATCTTCCTAGCTGGACCTGGCTCATTCAGTTTCTTTTGCTCGGCCCCGTGTACGTGATCGTCCTGGGGAACCTCGCACTGGTGCAAACCACGGCCATGGCCATGACGGGCTCCGACGGTAGCAGCTTGCTGGCGCCTATAATGGGGGTTGGCATTCTGAGCATTGTGCTCCTGCTGCCTCTCATGCCGTTCTTGCACCGTGTCAGTCATCACGTGCCTGTGTTTCTTCTCTTCGTGGCTATTGCCACTCTCAGCTACAATCTGCTGGCGTTCCCCTTTTCTGTCAGCAGTCGATTCAAATTCTTCTTCCAACAGGTCATCGACGTGGACGAAGGAACCAATGTCGTCAGTCTCATGGGACTGGAAGAGTTTGTGCGTCCTGTGCTAGATTCTCTGCCCACGGCTGCCGGCCAGAAAGTCGAATGCTTGGGACCTACGGTGCGCGCAGACTTGAAAACCTGTCAATATAATGCAGCGCTTTTGCCTCCAGACGTGGCAAATGGAACCAAAATCGAAGACCTCGTCTACATCAGAGCGTCCAAAAACGCTGACGGCACGTCAATCACTGTGGAGATTGATGGCGTGAACACGCGTACTTGCTACCTCGACGTGTCATGTCCCGTTTTCGACTTCCACGTCGAAGGTGGTGCAAAGCGAGACGGACGATTCGGATCCCTCCCACTCGATGGCCTCCAACATATCCAACTCTGGAGACGGAGATGGAGTGGCTCCTGGACTGTGACTCTAGAAGTAGGTGGAAGAGGCTTCGCAGCGGCTTCTGCCGAGGGCAAAGACACGGATGGAATCGGCTCCCACGGTGCTATTGATGCGGAGCGCAAAGAGCTGCGGGCGCTGTCGGAAGAGATATCTGTCACGGCGAGATGCGCGTGGTCGGATGCTAATCGAGCCAGTGCGATGCCGGCGCTGCGTGAAGTAAAGCAGTATATGCCTGTGTGGGCCACCGTGACGAAAGCATCGGTCGGGTTGGTGGAGGTGAAGAAGACTATCAAGCTGCGGCTTTAATGAACAGGCGGCGAGGATTAAAGCTAATGGAGGTTGTAATTTTGTATATGGAGTATATGACTATTATGAGGTAGTGCTTGCATGGTATAAGGTATGTATGTATCTACATTATCGAGATGACATCAGTGCCGGTGAGGAGGCGGTGAATAGTATTTGCGCATTAGGCATACGAGGGCCGATTTGTCCCGTGATCACAAGCAGTGAGTGTGCTTCAGATATCAGCTACGGTGCAGCCTGTATCATCCATCCTCAGTGACTGTTAGCAAATTATCAAAGACATGCAGCTTTCAATGAGTCCAAGCAGCGCTTCCATTCACGGCGTACCTGTTAAGTGCCATTTCATCCCACTTACATACGACAAATATGTACATATGCACTTTTCTTGACGCAACAACGATGGCTTGCTGCAAGTTGCAACCCATGTGGCCAGTCTGCGCGGCAGGCATCACCACGTGGGGGCCGGGTTGGGCATCTGAGGACTTTGAGGACTTGCAACTTGCAACTTGCGGGTATTTCGTGAACGCGGATGCAATGAGCGCGCGTTTGTCTCGGAGGAGAGCTTCTGCGGCAGGTGGCGACGCCCATTGCCTGCCCAAGCCAGCAAAACTCCAAGCATTCCTTTCTGTATCTATTATGTACATACTTCTTCCCCCCCTGACCCCTGATGAGCCCTCCTCCCACGGTTTCCAATCATCTGCTCTTTCTTTGACCCCTCCCTTTTCTCTCCGTCGCGTTTTTTCTCTACGGACTCGTACGGAGTAGGTAGGCTGATCATGAAGTTCCGTGCGCCTTGGCAAGACGAGGGCTTGCTTTTTACTTCTTGGCGGGGTTTGAGGGTTTCACTGTGCTCGGAGGCTTTGGTGGCGAATGGTGAGAAATGAGACGAGATGCGTATTTTGGGGAAGACATGTCTTTGAAGCGAGCTGATGAAACGTCGTCGCGTTCTAAGCAGCTGATGTCACGGACTCACGGGATGGCGAGACTCGAGAGCGTAACCCGTTCAGACTCAAGGGCTGGCTTGTCGAGTTGTGAAGTGAGTGTGAATCGAATTGAAGGTCTCCGATCTCGTATGATGGTGCAGCCAGGACCCCAGGGGATCCGCATCTCAGGAGTGGGGCTGCCGCAACGCGCCCCTCTCTCTGCTTCTCAATCTCAACGGCCTGGTCCGTCGATGCTAGTGCCCGCATGACGGCCTTGCGCCGAAATGGCGGCAGATGGAAACGAATGAGGCAGCAAAATAAGGGCGGCAAAGAAAACGGACGCAACGACATTGACGCCACACTGACGACGAGAAGCGGCCTCTGGAGTCTGTGCCCTTTTTAAATCACACCGGATTGTCGTGTCGTCTCTTCAAGCCCATCCCTTTCTTACAGTAGCGCATCGAACACCCCTCCTCACTGCTCAGCTTCAGCTCGACCAACACAATCGCTGTCAATCCGTGTTATTTCCGCTCAATCCCAATCCCCCAGTTACGTTTTATCCGTTTCACGCAGAACAAACAATGTGTCGCGTACTCGAAGCGAAATATATATACGCCAGCTGCAAGAAATTCCCCAAGCACGTCGTCAAGGGCCAATCAATCGATTGGTGCGGGGCTAGCTTGGTCAAGGGGAGCCAGTGCGACAACGTGGACCAGATTGGTCTCTTGGGCTCCATTAGGCGCCCTGGAGACTGTCCCGATTGCAAGTGAAAGCCGCAATTTGCAAAGAGTTCATCCAGTATGACGCCCGAAAGAGTCAAGATAGGCCATTCTCCCTGCTCCCCTACACATCCAGTTATTGTTTTCCTATTCTATCTGGACCGTTATCAGGACCTTGCTGACCGCGTCCGCTGGTAGACCAAGAAAGCCAGTGCGACTGCACTGAGAGTGCACAGCATTACTCGTGAAAGGCGAGGCTGCTGCTGTGCTGCCACCACCATGCTGCAAATCCATGGCTGCTGTGTCGTCGATGTTGCTGCTGCGACACCCCTTTGGTTGAGTTTTTTGATGTCCTGAACAATGGCTTCCACGTTGGCGTATCCGCCCTGCCAGCAGTTGCGGATGATGCGCCCGACAGGGCCGAGGTGCGAAGTGTCAGGGAATAGGTTGCTTTGGAATTTTTCGGCGATTTCCTCATCAGATAGCGCGGCGTATGGTCTCTCGCTCGTAAAGATCTCGTACATGGCTGATCCGTACGCAAAGATGTCGCCTTGCTCTGAGTTGGGATCCGTTGGGTGGAGATGGCTTTCTGTGACGGCACACAGAAACTCGTTGGAGTCAATCGAAGAGCCCGCAAAGTCACCAATCTTGAGATTTAGATCCTTGTCAAGAAACATGTTGATTGTTGTCAAGTCCCCGTGCACGATGCCCGCTTTGTGTATGTGATCCAGCGCCTCGGCTGCCTGCAACATCCATTGCAGCCGAATCTGTGGCGTGGGCTTGAACGGTTCGTTGTGGTGATCTTTCCCGCCGTCGAAGCGCTTGCCTTGGAGGAAATGGTACAGGTCTGCATTGGGCGCGTATTCGAGCCGGAGGCCTTGCTCGAATTCGCCATGATACGTGAGAATCCCTGGGTGAGGGCCCTTGCTGACCAGTCGCTGATATACCTCAATCTCCCTTTGTATTGACGGCGGCGACCATTCCCACAGAGGTGTCTTGACAATCGTTTGCGTCGCTTCATCGAGGAGAATCAGTCCGCATAGCCCATGCGACACGATGTTGTCTCCGCAGAAGCCCGATGGGTATTGGACTGTGCCCCGAACTGTCGAGTCGTCGACGGTTGTGGTGGCTTCGAGCGTGGTGCAATGATCTTCGGCCATGGTTCAAAGTAAACAAAAGCACAAGAAACTAGTGAGCACTAAGGCGATCAATTAGTCACGTCACGAAATAAAGCTTATCGCGAAAACGAGGAAATTCATGCCGTCGCAACACAGGACGATGTATCGCACATACATAAAGGCGATCAAATTTTCTGGCACTACAAGTTTCAACACGTGTCGCTTCGCTCGCTCGCTTATGCAGACAGAATTTAGGAAAGAAATGCGCAGTGCCATACCTAGCGCAAGTGAGCTGGGAATGAGAATGAAGAAACACGGAATAAATATCTGCGATAGGACTGATTAGTCATCAGCCGCGCTCGTTGTATCTTTTTTTTTTTACTCCCATCTGTCTGTGAAGCGGCCGGCTTTTTCTCTCCAGGAACCGTTGTAACTTGTGTTGCACAGCCACAAGGTACAGTATATATTGCTCAGGATCGCCAGCTGCAGCCTCTTTGCGATCGATCGGCACTACGATCGGCACTAGGATGTACCTGATATCTGTGCTGCGTGGCCCACTTTCTCCTGATCCTCCTTTCGCCCACCAAAGACGCCACCTTTGAAGTTTTGATGCTTGTCTTATCTTTGTCGTTGACAGTTGGTGTCTTGTCTTTGGCATTGTCTTTGATGCAACTTTCATTGACATTTGCATTGATAGTCCTCCAAGGCTCCAACTCGATCGACTTCAACACCTAGACTCTGATGCCTACGGAGTATGTTAGGTACTCCGTACTCTCGAGGCTCGAGGAGCTAACTGCCAGGTAGGTACCTATGTATTGTACCTAGGTAGGTCTAGGTATGTAGGTAAGTACCAGGTAATTCTGAGTTGAGAGTGGATGAAAAGACGAGATGGAACCGATACATAGGTAGCAGATCAACGTCAAGCAGCCAGCCGCTTCAATCACATCAGGCCGGCGCGACGAATCACGATTCAACGTCGACTCTGACCTCTATCAATCATACCTTGCCTAGGGGTAGGCTTAGAAGTTAGGACAAGTACCTACGTTGCCATTTCCCCGGTCGCTTGGACAGAGTTAAATCATGCGTCGTCACCAACAACATTCTTGTCACCCCTGAATCTCATCACGCAGGTGGCACGAGGCTAATGCATCGTGCGCATTATCTTGCGCTCGATGCTGTACTTACCTCGCGAGTCACACAGATTCTCTTCATGAGAAACGTACCACAAGAGTCCGGGAGTGAGCCGGCGCAATCTGCGCGTGGCGCGTCAAGTTCCGGCTAATTGTCTAACACGGCCAACGGGCGCAACAATCCTTGCAACATGCATCCGCATTCCTCAATTATTCAGAATGGATGCACTGGAGACTTTAGGTACTGTCTACAGGTACCTACCTAAGGTACCTAGTAAGCACAGCGAATAGGTAAAGAAGTAGTTCTAACTTCTGAGCCTAATCTACCACCAACATCGGGCGATGATCCATGCGATGGATAACTTCTGGACTATCGCGTCAATTTCGGCGGGCGATAACCGCAGAGGTGTCGCGCAGAGTACAGAGCAAACAGTCGCATTACTTTACCACTCCGGCGCCACTTGTTGATAAATCGACCAAGTGAAGGAAAATTAGTCACTATCGATCACGTCGCTATCATCCAATTTATATCGTCGATCAACTTCACCAACGACATCGGATACCTAGGTAGTACATACGGAGCATACAAGTTACATACCTAGGTCACGGTTTATTCCGCTGTATCGCTTGCTATCGACGGTCATAACGACAAGACATAACATATGTCGCGATCAAGGTTGCACCGAGAATGCGTATCGCAGCGAGATTGATACATACCTCATATTCTCCCCACGATATGACAAAGCATCGTGAGCGACAATCTGTGAAATCATACGGAGTAAAACGTCGCTGATTCCCACCGTCCCCGGCCGATTCGAGTTTTGCGGGCGCAATAGCACCTCGTGAACGGTGACTCTTCCAGTACGATGCAGCGCGCGATATGCGATGGAGGCGTCAAGAACAACGCTGCCAGAAGATCTTTGACTGCGCAACTATGTACTACTAGTATGTAGTCATAGTCGTGTCGCTCATACGATAGATAGACGCTGAGCCCATGGAGATAAGCTTTAGTGATATCTCACAGGCTATATCAGCCGACAGGAAATCGTGCCCTAGATCTTGATCTCGGCAAAATCTTCGTGCATCTACCTTGATCTCTTGATAATGATTTACATATTAGTAGAGTCCCTCGACGAGCGCTACGGCCAGCCGCAGAAAGAGCCGAAGTCTGTCTCAGTGTCTCGACCCCAAGGCAGCATCAACCCACCCCTCTTTAGACTTTACCTGTTACAACTTACGCGGTGCCTCCGATTACTGGTATAGTCGGGCGTACTAAGCACCGACATACGCCTAGGCGAGGGGAAGTTGATGCTAAGCTATTCGGACTTTTCGGAGTTGCCTTCCAAGTTCCGCCAGGGCGATTAGTCTCGATTGAAACGCCCGAAATCCGATGGGACGTCTTACTGTTTACAAGAAAGTTGGACAAGTTCAAGCAGTCTTTCAACTTGATGCGAAGTTGCGAACTCACCTTGTTACGACCGATCGAAGGTTACTGTACGCTAGCTGTAGCCTGCTGCCTCACCGACCATGCGCAGCATCTTTGAAGTGTAGGCTGGTCACGCCATAGTGCTGAGTGAAACTGTTAGTGCCCAGGTTGATTACGACGCGAACACTTGGGAGTCTTTTCTTAGAAGTCAGCCCTTCCAAGGCCGCCGCCGAAGAGGCACATGATTGGAACCTAGAAGTCTCCCGATCAGATCATCAGTCACGTAACAGACCAAAGGATGGGGGGGGCATGAGTGCTGCTTCGTGAGGCATTGGGTGAACCGTGTCACCGTGATGAAGATCATAATCAAGATGAAGTCATCACACCAGTTTCGGGGAACGAGCCCTTGAACAGTTCGAACTTGGCCTCGGTGATGACACTGATATAGCATGCAAGCATCAGGTGGGACTCGGCACCTGATACCGGATGAGGAAACAGACGAACTGACGCTTCGGCTCAACGCAGCCTCAGCCTCAGAAGGTGAGTGGAGTTTCAAGGATGGCATTTGCCATTAAGCATTCTGGTTCCCCTTTCAATGATCAATCACAAATGGCTTCCTCTTCTGATGTTCATTGTTTTGTATGTATGTATATTCAGCACAGAGAATATATTTTTATGTGACGAGGTCTACTAAATTCTAATTCACATAAGCACTCCCGTGGTCTGTGAGGCCAGTTTACAGGTATGTATTGTACACGACATAAAGAAAAGATCCCTCACTGGCCCCCCCTCATCCTCCCCATGATCAGGATTCAGGATTTACTGTTCAGCCATATCCTCCACTATCCACCTTGGCCGTTAAAAGTAAATGTCGACGGTCGTCTCATTGCATTGTTTCTTCCATCATCCAACGGCACAACAAGGCGTCGCCGTCGAGAGCCAAGAGCAAGATGTTTTTTCAATGTTTTTCCGAGTTTCATTCGCAAGCCAGAGTATAATGTATTCTTTATTGCAAGCTGATGTTTCGTGTGTGGTGTTCCAAGCAAGTTTCTTGATGTCCTTTTCCCCTCAGCCTATGATGTAGCATTGTAGAGGGGCAGCGGCTGGAACGATGTGAGAGGGAGATGGACCGTGGTATACACGCTTCGGTCAATTCCTAACATAATTGTGCGTGGAAGACTGGAAGCCGAGTCGATGGTGGTGTAGATGTCATTTACATGACGGTGCACCCAAGGTAAGAAGTTGTCACTGGGTCCTGAGAGGCAGTCGCGGGCTTGGCAGCCTGGACGTTGTTGGAGGTGGAAGGCATCTTGAAGTGAAGAAGGGCGGTTTGGACTTGAATTGGCTTTTTTTTGGAAGATGTGGTTTGAGAGATTGGAAGCTGTGTTTGTTGTGATATCGCAAAGAACGAAAGAAAGGAAATCCATGAGGCAGACGTTGGGTTTTATACTTGAAGGGCTCCTTACTATCTAGACTCGGCCAGTCCTCCCAGCCGATACACTTGGAGGCGTCTTTCAATCCATGTGGCATGTGTAGAGACTGGGCATTGTCGTCGCCACATATGCTTCATATTGTCACGATTGTATTGTTGAGGCCCGTAACCCGTTAGCTCCACTGTCCAGACTCTAGTCGTGTGTCCGAGTGCACTGGCCGTAGCACAAAATACAATGCCAAAGGAAACAACACCCACGGGCCACCACGAGCACTTGACTTTTAATACGCCAATCAAATTTGGAAAAAGGTTTTGCAAGAACAGATCGTGTCGGCGTAGTTGACTGTTTTTCTGGTTTTCTTGCCCCTCTCATAAGTCGTCGTCGGTCGAGCTAGAAAACCCCATTGTTTTCTTAGCATTGTTCCTGCAAGCCCCAGGGTCCTTAGTATTGTTCCTGCAGCCACCCGATATGGGGGAACTCCCGCATCGTACGGTGTCGACGTGACTACCTAGCAATTGAGACTGTTGCCTGGGCCCTGCTTCGATCTGGCTGCCAGAAGCTCCTGAGCGAGCACTGGGAATACTACGTGTCAGTCAAGGGCACGGTGGTTCTTTTTCGTGCGGCCAAAATGTACTCCCACGAATATCTGAACAATCAAAACGCTGTACAGTGTAGACATTGTTTGTGGCGAGTCCTCGGTCAAATTTGTCTGCAACTCACCGGCCACATTACCGCTTGCGGCTATGGCCTATTCTAATTTCTACGAGATGGCGGCGTTCGGGATATTGCGGGTGTCGCTGTTCAGTGTTGTCTCTGTCACTGTGCCAAATTCATCCTACTCGGAATCAGTCTCGGATCTATCTCTTGTCTTCGTGTCTTTTTTCCAAATTTTCTCAGTTACCTGTCAGGACTCAGGACTCAGACATCTATGTATTATCTGCGTGTATGTACCCTCATGACTTGGGGCAGCACTCTCCATAAGGGCAAGGGTGGTAACAGGTGATGTCTCAGTCTTGTTCCCCTCCACGTGATGGCACGTGTTGAGCATGTGAAGAAAGTCGTACCACTTGCAAAACATGCAGGTTTGAAGAAAGGATCCGAAACAATTGGCCATGATCCAGTGGCAGAAAGGAGCTTTACCATCTTTGTATAGCGCTGGGCCGAGCCAAAGCTTGTGCCTCGTCCTGGTGACCACTGACCGGGTCCTCGTCAACGTCATAAACTCGCCAATGGCCCGGTTATCATGGCTTGAAACTGTGTTCCCCTGCGCTACCACTGACCCGTGCATGGCTTGAATTCCTGTGCCGAAAATAGCCACACCCCAGTAAAAGCGAGCCACTAATTGGATATGTAGACCCATATGATATCAAGAGAAACGAAGCAAAGCATTTGTACCTTGCGGCGCGCTGGAGGCTGGACTCTGGAGCCTGGCAGAATGCCGCAGAAACACATCACGCTGGCCCATGCAACAAGATCCTTTCCCTGATAGTGTATAGAAGCACCGGACTCGATACTATTTTACACATTACTAGCTGCCACAGTGCCTAGGCTGTAACCTTTTTTTTATATATCCCAAAAGTACAAATCTCATCCCACCGTCGTAAACAAGAGGAAGAGAGGGCCCTTTGACCAATCCATTACCACCATTAATACCCTGCCATATTTGTACATTATCCTCCTGTTACTAAATCGGCTGTGTCGGGCCACGTAGATGAATACATTATACCACGGAGTCGTTGATTTGACCCCGTGCGGATCCTGGTGTACCCGTAAGAAGCGGCACAAATAGTGCCCCAGTCACAGCGTGGCGTTTTCGCGGACGAAACGCTTCTTACAGAGCGAGCGCACCGGCAATCATGACGGCGAGAACACCCATGGGGGCCAGGCCAGCGGCACCAGCAGTGACGGGAGAGGAAGGCATGGGAGCCTCGGTGTGTTCACCGGAGTGTTCACCGGAGTGTTCACCGGAGTGTTCGCCGGAGTGTTCACCGGTCCCGTTCTTGGGCATGGGCATGGGCATGGGCATGCCCGTCTCGCCAGGCATGTCAGCAGCGTCGCCGTGACCGTCTTCGCCCTCGCACGAGGGTTCGGGGCCCTCACTGGCGCCGGTGGGTGTGGCCATGCTGCCCATGCTGCCCTCTGCCGAGGAGTAGGCAGGGGGAGCAGACTCAGCAGAGTAGGCAGGGGGAGCAGAGTGGTGGTGGCCAGAGGGGGCGGGAGTGGCCTCACTGTGAGGAGCTTCCTCAGTCGGTGCCGGAGCCGAAGCCGAAGCCGAAGCCGAAGCCGAAGCCGAAGCCGAAGCGCCGGAGCTGCTGGGAGAGGAGCCGGAGCCGGAACCGCCAGGCCTGTTCTCGATGGTGTCGCCAATGGCAGAGCAGAGCTTCTGGACGGCGGGGAGCACCTCGCCTGGGGAGATGCCGTTAGCTCGTTGTCCTTTTCTTTTTTTGTGTACTTCTTATCATGACAGTGGCAATATCTGATACATTGGTCTAAGATTGCGTTTCACTTACTGACGGCCTTGTTGGCACCGCACTTCTCAATTACGCAAGACGTGGCAGCGGCCTGCATGGCGGCAAAATTGTCCTTGGAGCACAGGCAGCCGAAGTCGGTGGGCGAGCACACAGTCTTGCTGGACAAAGCTGTTTGCAGGCAAGAAAGCGCGCAGCCAGGGATGTCGTTGATGTTCTGGGCAGAGACCAGGCCGGCCATGGCGGCGGTAGCGACAGCAGAGACCTTCATTTTGATGGTAGTGGTAGTTTTGAGAGCTTGTTTTGAGTGAGGGTGATGAGAAGAGGAAGCGAAGGACTCAGTCGAGTAAGCGAGTGAAGAAGATGAAGAATAGCGATGCGAGGGAAGTCTGATAGGGGGGGGGAGGCCCTTCTTTAAGTAGATGATCGGGAGCCCTACCATATAGTCAAAAGTCAATAGAACATACCTCTAGGTAGTCGAGAATCCTCGCGTCGAAAAAGAAAACAATGGCAAAATCATCAGTGTAAACAAACATGGCCAAGTCTGAACCTTGCACGCATCATGATCTGGGCCGCTTGACCATGCTGCTCCGCGTCTTCTCCACCTGGGGATCAGCACAGAGCGTATCGCGATTCGCAGAAGACACGACGGCTTTTCCAACATGGCCGTGAATACCAGCCTTTCAATTAATTATAGATCATCAATTTTTCACGTCACAGCGCCATCTCCATGCGCGAAGCAGGGTGACGGGCGAGTTGAGGACTTGAGGTGGCCCCGGACAAGCTTGCCAGGGGATTCTCTAATTGCATTTGATCTCATGACTGGGCCTGAACGGGGAAAAGTGCTAGCTCGATAGATCGTTCGGACGTTAGTTTTTCTCCTTCATCTGCTTCTTCCGTCATCCATTGTTGTCGATGCGGGCCAGATGTGCTGTCGACGTGGACAATAACAAGTTAGATCTTGTCCTGGACTCCTGCAAGGGCTTGCAGGACGCCGGTCCGGCCCACTAGCCGGCTGCCGTGTCTGAAGTGGGGCGAATCGGGCCATCGGACGATTCTAGCTGGGGAAAAGTTCGACAGCGGGACAGAATCGAGGCGGCAGGTTCCCAGCCACCGACCGCGAAACAAGGCAAGACCGCGTGTGCAGGCGTCATTCCTCCTCATCATTCCTAGAACATGGAGGCCGCAGAAGATTCTATGCAGTTCTTTTGGTCCAGAAGACCAGCTGAAATCAGATCACCATGGAACGTGCACATCGCGGACTCGCGGCAGAGGGCGCATCATCCACTTACTATATGCATACATATGGATGTATGTACATAGCGAGGCGTTCGACGAAAGCCGAGGTTCAGGTCCCAGGTCCCACCCCCTGCGGACCAATCCCACCGCGCAACGGTGTTTCCTTCAAAGCGGGCCATGCTATGCTGCATGCACAATGCACATTGCGCACATAACACATGCATACATGCACAACCCGATCTAACAACTGCATCGATGAAAAGACAAAGTTTACAATGGCCAGCACAGTTTTCAATGTAGGCATCATCGGATATGGGTGAGTAATGGTCCGTCTCGCAAACTCCTCTCTTCTAGGTAGTCCTGGTCTAACCATCCCCGTATTGACCTCTCCCAACAGCCTATCAGCCAAAATCTTCCACATCCCCTTTATAGCCACCACGCCCCAGTTCAAGCTTCACAGCATCGTCCAGCGAAGTCCGCGGGAGGGCAACTCGGCCCCTCACGACTATCCCGATATCAAGCACCACACTGAGGTTGCCACGCTCCTCGCCGACCCGGACTTGCACGTCGTCGTCATATCCACCCCGCCCGACACCCATTTCCAGCTCATCAAGGCAGCCCTCGAAGCTGGCAAGCATGTCCTCGCGGAGAAGCCCCTGGTGCCCACCTCTGCCGAGGCGGATACCCTAACGGCACTGGCCCGGGAAAAGAAGCGCCTCCTCTGCGTGTATCAGAACCGACGCTGGGATTCAGATTTCCTCCTTGTGCGACATCTTCTCTCGGAGGGCCAGCTGGGCCGCGTTCTCGAATTCAATACCCATATGGATCGTTATCGCGCCGAGGCCCCTACCAACTGGAAGAGCACTGTGGGTATTCCCGATGGGGGAAGCGCACTCTTTGACTTGGGTACGCATCTCATTGACCAGGTATACCTGCTCTTTGGTATGCCGCAAGCCGTCCAGGGCCGTCTTCTTTCCCAGAGGGAGGGCCGAATGGATTTCCATAACCCGGACGCCGTCTTTGCTCAGTTAACATATCCGGGTGGGATGCTCGTCCATGTGCGCATCAGCGCCCTCAGCACGGAGACTAACCAGCCGCGGTTCTGGGTTCGTGGCTCCAAGGGCAGTTTCCACAAGTCTGGGCCAGATCCGCAGGAGGACCAGCTCAAGGACGGTATGAGTCCTCTGGACGAGGGCTTTGGTCGTGACTCATCCGATAGTATGCGTCTTGTGCTGGTTGGAAATACAGAGGCGGCGGGCCAGCAGCAGGCCAAGTCGCAGATGCGTGAGGTCGCGGTGCCTGACTTGCAGCCGCAGACCTACACTGCTTTTTACGCTGCGTGGGGGAAGGCCGTCGAGAGTGGCAACGAGGAGGATGTTCCTGTCAAGCCTAGCCAGGCGAGGGATGTGCTTCGTTTGATTGAGGCTGTGGTGGAAAGTGCCAAGTCTGGCAAAGATGTTGCGATTGCTTGAAGAGGCCAGCGAGAGAGGTGGTGAAGTTTTCAACTTCCATGGCGTCGGGGTATACCCTCGCCTGCCGGGGGATTTGGTTTATACTCCTCTCTGCTTCCAAGGACAATGTGAGACTCTTTCGGAGAAAAGAGGAAGAGATTTGTAAATATGTACTGTTTATAGAATACATAGAATAGACTAGAAAGGGGAAGACATTGGACAATAGGAGTCGAAAATTAAAACCTCTATTTTTTGCATATATGAAGACTGCTCTATAATCCACATTTTTTTTCTACTTGCATCGTGCCTCGCGCTTTCTAAGTTTCTGTTGCTCATATACACGTACCCAGCACCGCCAGACCAAACCCAACCACCAGCGTAGACACCCGCAAGCCCGTCAAAACAGCCACAGCCGCAGACTTATCATCGCCCTTAGCCGCAGCCGAAGTAGTAACCACACGCTCTTCCAGAGAATTCTGCAGTGGATTATGCTGTTTGACATAGCCAACGAGGACCTGGTCCAAGGATTCGAGGGCAGCAAACCCCTTGACCGGCTTGAGCAGATTATCCCCCCCTCCGGCGAGGAAGTCCACCGTGACGACATTGTAGTCGGTCTTGTCGTCAAGGAGCCGCCCGCCGATAGTCACGTTGACGAGCCGCGAGCCAGGTTCCTTGGCGGGGTTATGCTTGATAACAATATTCTGGGAGACTTGTATCCAGGAGGATGTCTTCTTCTGGTTGAACTGATTCATGCGGCTGACGCAGCCCTCGAAGATTTTGCGCAGATCGGAACCAGTGTACTTGATCTGAGTGATGGCGTTGCCAAAGGGGAAGGCGGTGATGACTTGACCACGCGTGATGTTGCCCTGGTCGATAGTGGCGCGGACGCCTCCGGCATTGATGATTGCAAAGTCGGGCTCAATGTTGTCGGAGCCCTTGGCGCCAAGGGTCTGGTTCTGGCGGTATTCAAGCATGGCGTCGGCGATGACCTGGCCGAGGAGGCAGTCGCCTTTCTGGCAGGTGCTTTGATCGAGGACGTTTTTGGTGCTGCCAATGATTTCGCTGGCGTATTTCTCAAAGGGCCCGCGCCAGGCTGTGATGTTCTTCTCGAGGTCCTTGTCTAGGGCGGTCGTGTTGTCCATATGAATGGGTGCTCCGTGGTAGGACAGCGCTCTGCCGTTCTTGTCAAATGTTAAGTCGATGGATCCAATATACTCGCCCCAGCGGTACGCTGTCACCACAAAGACTTCCTGGCCGCTCTTGTCCTTGATGATGGTGGGGTATTTGCCCTCGGCTTTGTCCATGTTGCCGAGAAGGCTGTGACTGTGGCCGCCGACGATGAGTGAGAGGCCCTCGGTCTGCTCTGCAAGCTTCTTGTCGGCTTCGTAGCCGATATGAGTCAAGGCAACGATGCGCTTGACCTTGGTGGTGTTGCGGATCTCATAAATGGCGCGCTGGATTTCGGGGATGGGATCACTGAACGTGGTCCCGGGACCGACGTTAGCGATGTTGGGCGTGGTTTCGGTGGTGGCGCCAATCACGGCAAGGTCATGCTTCTCAAAGATGTGGTAGTTCTTGATGGTCTCGTTGAGGTCCTTGTTCGTGCTCTTGACGTTGCAGGACACCACGGGGAAGGTCAAGTTGCGGAGGAAGTGGCCCAGCTTCTCGTCGCCCCCATCCCATTCATGGTTACCGAGCGTCATGGCATCAAACTTGAGATGGTTCATCGTTTCCGCAATCTTTTCTCCGCCGTAAAATGTGTAGAAGAGCGTGCCTTGAAACTCGTCACCGGCGTTTAGCCACAGATTGTCCGGTTTTTGGGTACGCAATTCATCGACCTTCGTCTTGATGCGTGCATATCCTCCTACGCAGCCCTTGCTGGCATCAGTGCAGTCCGTACCGGCCGGGGCGAATTGGTCCAGATGGGCATGCACATCATTGACGTGGAAAAAGGCTACAAAGTCAAAGATCAGTCATACCCGCTCAAAGTCCCTTAGAAACAGAGAATGCATACACAAATTGTAGTTTCCGTTGGGAAGCAATCCACGCTTGGACACACGGCTGCTGTATAAATAATCATCTGCGGCGGCCAACGAGCCAAAGGCCAGCGCCGCGACGGTCGCAGTCTTCATGGCGACAAACCTCAGAGGTGGCCCAATCTGGTCCTTTCTCGTGAGTCAGGCACTGTGTTACGACTTCAGGTCCAAACTTGCCCAGAAACTCTCAATCAGGCTCAGAACCGAAGAATGACAAGTTGACAACAGTGACGAACCCGAGGTGGACAACAGCTCTATTATGTGCGGCTATGTCCAGCCCGAACCCTGGTCTCAGTTGTATTCTCGGCAGACTTCTTATCAGGGTGTCTAAGCCACCAAAACGGGCCAACGAGGAGGTCTTCCCGCAGGATGGACAAAATCCGAGGCAGCGCAAGTTGGCCAAGACAGGAAGTTCGGGATGGCTCAAACTCAAGAACACGAGGCCTCAGGATCTCATGGCATAGGACTTGAGGCAGTCTTCCGAAGAAACAGAATCCTGTGTCGGTCCGGAAATGTGAGACTTTGTTAGAATCGGACCTGGATTGGCTGTGTCACGTGATCCTCAGATACATATATATATCTGGATCGCCCCAGTACTAGCTCCAATAGTTGCTCCTTCAATCAATTCTTTACCCGTCATCCTCACATTGAAACA
>SRQG01000113.1:0-76263 GCA_018360325.1 Claviceps aff. humidiphila group G2b
CCCCCCCCCCCCCCCCCCCCCCCCCCCCCCCCCCCCCCCCCCCCCCCCCCCCCCCCCCCCCCCCCCCCCCAAGTTCATTGGGAAACTTGGAGTAGATGCTGCGGGAGTGCACATGTACGTACTTGTGATAGCATGCTGCATAAAGAGAATCTTTCGTCTTAGAAGCTTCATGGAAGAATATGTGATAGTTCACACCAGTTTGGGCGAAAGGCAGCGCAGCTCGCTGAAGGAGTGAGCGACATGATTGCTTGTTGAGGCACAGCCGCATCCGCATGATGAATGTAGAGGTCTAGCAAAATACAAAGACACACCTAGCATGAGAGGTGAGGTGTCACAATCGCTCTTTGTTTCCCTGTTCTTCCTGGGAAGTTGGCAGCGGAAGGGTATCTACTGTATTCTCGCCCTAACTATCCGCGGCGGGGCGTGTGATAGTTCGGTAGGACGACATTATGTGCGTACATGATGACGGCTTATGACATATAATACAGATCATATACCTAGCTCGTCGCATCCGTGCTTCGTCGAGATCGTCCAACCAGGGATAGTCGTGGCGGCGACCGCCTGATAAAACTTAAAAGACTGTCCTGGGACTGTAGCCACGACGGCAGAAGGAACTCCATGCAGAAAAACGTCTACAACAACCACGCCCGGTCGAAAAGGTTCTTCTTTGCAGGTCGTGCTACTACAGATGTCTGACTGGGTCTTCGTGCTACATACCCACGAAAGTTCCCCGAAGCCAACACGACGCACAAAACAGATTGGCGTCTGTAGGACACCTATGAAATCACTTCATGGTCATGAAAGTATGAGAACTTCCCGGCCTTCGTGTTTCGCAAAGTCTTAGTGTAAGTGTCTGGATGACGAGTTGAGAACCTCATGTTTAAAGCCATTCTTCCTGGAGCTCCCTCATCTTGTACAACTTGACCACGCACTCTGACAAGTGGACGAAGCGAGTCTCGATCCATATTTCCTCCTGGAACAACAGTCTGCCAACCCGTTGAAGACGTTGAAGGAAAATCAAGGTGAACTCTTCCTCTGTAGTAGACGGCTTCGTTTCCAATCAGGAATAGGTTCAACTGCTAGGCCCAGCGAAGCCTTGCGGTGTAGCGCCTGTCGAGACCTATCCCAAGTCCAATCCAGGGCGAGGCGGTATTGCCGATGTGAGAGGGAGCAGCAAGGCTGAGCACACAGGAATCGGCCGGATCGAGAGAGCTGAGAAGTGCCCCAATGTGCTGTGTGGTAAGCGTGGTACGCTGACGACGGTCATCATGGAAGTCTAGGCGATCATGCCGGAGCTCTTCGACTTTTTGGCCCTTTGGCTCTTTGACTCGCTGACCTGACTACCACCATAAGTGGCCACCACCACTGTCACCGCTTCTCCCACTGCCACCGCCCTGCCGCCTGCAACGAAGAACGCGAGTATAAGCAGCGAGTTGAAGTACAAGTGGTATGCATGAACATGGCCGCGGCGGCGGATTTGCGAAGATCGTGCTGCTGTCGAACGCTCGAAATGGCCTTTGCAGCCTACGAAAAGAGGAAGGCGGGTTGGGCTCCGAGTTCTTGCGTTGGGTTGACGGGGGCGTCTGACACGTCGCTTGAGAATGGAGAGTCTAAAAGACAATGTTCTTTTGCAGTTGCCCAGCGTTTCTTCGTTCTTGCAATACTAGAGTCTTGGGGTTGTCAAAGCTGTTTGCTGGACGGAGTCCAACGGTCACCAGTCGCCGAGATAACGCGCCTTTAATGCTGCTTCTCCTGCTCAGGCACCCAATATCGCGACTGGCTCCCTGGTCTCCAAGGCCATCAAAGCATTGCACCTTCTCGTTTTTCCTACAATTCATGCCACCTGAGCACCACAACAAACAAATCGGGTTCAGTTTCCGCTGGCCAAGAGTCAAGACCACCGGTGAAAGCCGGTCAGTTGTGACGGCTCACCTACCTTCTAGGGCAATGCGCGGCCACGGCATATGGCAGAAGGGCGTCATTGAGCCGGTGATGCCGCGAAAGGCAAGATATGGACAATAGCGCATGGAAAAGGCAACTTGCAAGGCTGTGTAACGCAACGCGACTTTTCTTTCGAGTCTGGGGAAACTGCGCCGAGATTCTCCGGAGCAAGCACGGAGCAACCATATCCGATTGCCATTTCCGACCATTTCCGAAGCCCGTCTGTGATCCACTTTTATTAGGGAACATCCGCGTTTGCCGCCAGTCAACCAGTCATATGTACAAGATAGGTACCTAGGTACCTCCTACGCAAGAATGGAGATACGAGTTTGCGGTCGCAATGCGTGAACGCCGGCGACCGCAACAGCAACTATCTCTGTATTTACTCACCAAGTTTGCAATGTCCCGCAATGTCCATCGACCTCAACTGGGAAACGCTCACCAGCGGTCCCGACGGCGACGCTCTGGCTGAGCGTATCCGCTCCTTCATCCACGACAAATTCCAGACCGTGCCGCTCCCCCGATTCATCAGATCCGTCAACGTCCACGGTTTCGACTTTGGCAGCACGCCCCCCGAGCTGGAACTCAAGGACATCACAGATCCCCTGCCGGACTTTTACGACGAAGAAATCGCAGAAGACGAGAGCGACGATGAATACGAAAGCGATGACGAGGCAGCGGCCCATCACCTCGCCGCTGAACGGGCACGACATGCCGCCCTGGCCGGTAGTCTCAAGAAGCGGCGTCCCGGCGGCGCGAGAGCAGCGTTGAGAAACGACCTCTTTGGGCATGATCTTGGTAGCCCATTCCTGGGTGCCTCTACGGCGGGCATCCTCGGCGGGCCGGGGCTGAATTACTTCCAGAGTCATCTGGGGACGGGAACGCACACGCCGCTAGCGGCCGTGGCGGGCGCGCATCTCGGGAACAACACCTGGATGGACCAGTCGGATCTTCAGAAGAAACACATGAATCGACGGCAGAATCAAGACCATCACCAGCACCAACATGGGGCGCGCCGTCATCGGATCTCTTCGTCGAGTAGCATCTCCGTGGACAATGTCTCCGAGACCATGGACGAACCGCTCCTGCGAGAAAAGGAGAGTGTGTCGACGCTGGCGCCCACAGTTGTGAATATGTCTCGTCCACCCACGCGGGATCGCCATCTGACGGGCTCTGCTGCGGGAAACGTAGCGGAAGAAGCCGAGGACGGAGGTGACCAGGAAACTGGCGATAATTATCATGATGAACGGGGCGAAGAAGGTGAAGACGACGAAGATGGCACCACAGCCCCCGATGCAGATACCGTGCCTCCGCCCCGGCGAGAGCCAAGAGTAGACGACGTTCAAGCCGTCTTCAGGATACGCTACGCCGGGGATATTCGGCTACAACTTGCCGCCGAGATCTTATTGGACTACCCCATGCCCAGCTTCGTCGGTATTCCTCTAAAGCTCAACATCACAGGCATGTCATTTGATGGAGTCGGCGTACTGGCCAAAATACGCAAGCGCGTGCATTTTTGCTTCCTCAGCCCTGAGGATGCCCTCGCGGCTGTTGGTTCCGTTGACGATGGTGGCATCGATGTTGACAAGGAGCCAGGGACATCCGACGGCGCGGAGAAGAATAAGTCCGCAGGGCTCCGATTCGGTGGTCTGCTACAGGAAATCAAGGTCGAGAGCGAGATTGGGGAGCGAGATGGTGGGAAACAGAGTCTGAAGAATGTGGGCAAGGTGGAGAGATTTGTCTTGGAGCAGGTGAGGAGGATATTTGAGGAGGAGTTTGTATATCCCAGTTTCTGGACGTTTCTGGTGTAAAGGTGGGAGAGTGCGCTGGGTGACATGCTTTATGGGTATTGCACGGTACACGGCGCTGGGCTGTCTACGTCGAGAATTATGCGTGGATGATGCGATAGATACAGGCTCCAGTCACATACACGGGGAAACCCATAAAAATGGAACGAAATTCAAATCTGCAGAAATGGGCAACGAAAATATGAATTTGAAAATGCAATATCTATGATAATAGTCGTCAAATCGCTTGTCACGTCAAAGTCCTCCTGAATCCCTGGTACGCCTGCTGGATATCCAACTCCAACTCCCTCGCCTGCTGCTCACTCAACTCATCCGACGCCCTCATCTGGTTCAATGTAATGAGCCACTGCACGATCTTGCCCCTACTCTCAAAGTCCTTATCCGTCACGCGGTTCACGGACTGAATCACGTCCGAGAGAAGCGGATGTAGCTGGTCCTTGGACAGCATGCCCAGCTTGACAGCGTCGAGGAACGTAATGAACTCTTGCGTGGCCTCTAAGATGAGGACGCCGCTAGGGTTGTTGCTTGCCGAGGGTGTTTGCTGGCTAGGGGCGGATGATGAAGCTGTCATTGTGGTGGATGGCATGCCTACTCGGAGACGTTCTGTTGCGCGGGGGGCTTGGAGCTAGATTTCCGTGGTGTAAGTTGAGCATCTTTTTTCTGTTCCTTTTTTGTGCTGGTCTAGCCATAGGAACAAACGGGAGACATACATCCCACTTGACTGTGAATTCTTCAAGTCCCTCAAATTCGCGAGCAATTGTGTCATCCGCTAGGAGTGCTTTGTACTGGCGAAGTGAACGTTCGCAGATTTCCGCGTATTCATTTTCGGGAATCGCATCCTTCAAAAACGCCTTTTCCAGCTCGTCCAGCGTCACGATGATGCTAAAAAGTTCAGCGAGCGATTCTTGGAGGTCGCGCTCTTCCCGTGTCTCTGTGAGCTTGACTTCCTAAGGGATTGAACGATGAGCATGTTGTTGCGTGATGTGCGGCTTTCTGGGGGGCGCAAGTTCGAGGACATTGCCGGTGGTATCATACCTCGTCAAGATTGATGGTCGCTGCAAACGTCGAATTGGGGACGTAGCTATGCGGCGTCGGCGCATAACCTTGTCGGGGGATCATGGCGGCGGATTGAGGTGGCGGCCCATTGAAGCTCGAGTTTACGAAGAAGGCGAAGGGCCAAGTGACATTGCGGGGGATGACGATGCCAGTCACGGACTCACGATGCAAGTTGCAGCTAGACCAGGGTGTTGAGGCAGAATGTGGCCCCACCCCTTCACCGCCTGCCTTATCGGAGAGACGCCCATCTATCGATAACACGGCATGTGGAAAAATTTGGAAGCAGAAAGCCAGAAAGCCAGCCAATCCGGGCATTCAGGCACATTACCAATTCTGTTCTCCTACGCGGTCCGCGAAAACAACTTTTTCTTTTTCAATACCACACGCAGTGGTGCGAAAGAAAGTTGCCAATCATGGGTCCCGTGAAGAAAAACCTCAAGGCTACCAAGAAATTCGAAAAGAACCACCTCCGCGGTGTGCTCGACAAGAGAAAGGACATCGCCAAGATTAAGCAGCGCCAGCAGATCAAGGAAAAGAAAAAGAGCAAACATACCAAGGACTCTGAATTCTTCAAAAGCAAGCCAGCCGAAGATGGAGCGGACTCTTCAAAAAAGCCCAGCGGCTTGTTCAGGAACAAAAAGAGCGGCGAGATGACTGTAGATGACTTTTTCCAAGGCGGATTCGACGACATCATCGAAAGCAAGGATGCCAAGGCTGGCAAGTCTGGCAAAAAAAGAAAAAGGACCGGGCCTGTGGAGGACGCAGACGATGCCGAGACGAGCGATGATAGCGAATCTGGCGTGAAGTCCGGTCCAAAATCTGGTACCGGTAACGGCGAAGCTGATGACAGCAACGATGAGGACGAGGACGACGACGAAGGCGGTATGAGCAAAGAGACCATGGAAAAACTCGCGGAAAAAGATCCGGAGTTCTACAAGTTCTTGAAAGAAAACGACCCAGAAGCCCTAGATTTCGACGATAACGCCGACCTGGCCGAGGTGGATGAATTGAGCGCGGGCGAGGAAGACGATCAGAGCCAAGACGAACAGCCAAAGAAGAAGAGAAAGAAGGGCAAGACTGTCAAAGAAGCAAAAGGGAAAGCAAAAGGTGAAGCCGAAGATGACGTGGATGTCGAGGAGGAGCCTTCTCAAGAAAACGAACTCACGCGGCCAACGGTGGCCAAGTGGCGCAAGGCCATCGAGGAGACCAATTCGTTGCGCGCTGCTCGACAGGTTGTTCTCGCGTTCCGGAGCGCCGCACACTTGAACGAGGAAGACGAGGATGGCGAGACACAGCAGCGATGGGCTATCAACAGCCCGGAGGTCTACAACGACATCTTGGTGCTCGCCCTGCGGCACATTCCGGTGGTGATGAACCACCACCTGCCCGTCAAGGAATCCGCCTCGGGTAAAGTCTACGTGCAGACCGAGACAAAGAAGTTCAAGACGCTCTCTCTGCTTCTAAAGTCCTACACGTCGTCCATTATGCACCTTCTCGGCACGCTCTCCGATGACAAGACGCTGAAGCTGACTCTGTCATCCATTACGCCGATCCTTCCCTACCTCCTGTCGTTCAAAAAGCTCGTCAAGGCGCTGGCCAAAGCCGTAGTCAATTTCTGGGCACAGCCTGCCAGCTCAGAAACCACACGGATCACAGCCTTTCTCGTGCTTCGCAAGCTCGTCATCATTGGCGACAAGGGTATCCGCGAAACCGCCCTCAAGGCCGTATACCAGGGCCTCGTGCAAGGCTGCCGCGTCACCAACCACAACACCATCCAAGGTATCAACCTAATGAAAAACTCGGCCGCTGAGCTCTGGGGTATTGACCCGTCCGTCGGGTATACCACTGCTTTTACCTTTATCCGGCAGCTGGCCATTCACCTGCGCAACAGCATCGTCAACAACAAGAACGACTCGTTCCGCATGGTCTACAACTGGCAGTTCACCCACTCGCTCGACTTCTGGTCCTGCGTCCTCGCCGAGCACTGCTCCCCGCTTAAGGAGGCCGAAGCCGGAAAGGAGAACCAGCTCAAGCTACTCATCTACCCGCTCGTGCAAGTCACCCTCGGCGTGATCCGCCTGATCCCCACCGCCATCTATTTCCCGCTGCGATTCCACCTCGTCCGGTCTTTGCTGCGCACGTCGCGCGCCACAGGCACCTACATCCCCCTGGCGTCATCGATTCTCGAAGTGCTCTCGTCAGCGGAAATGAAGAAGCCCCCCAAGGCATCCACCCTAAAAGCCTTCGACTTTGCCGTCGCCTACAAGGCCCCCAAATCATACCTCCGCACGCGCGTCTTCCAAGACGGTATAGGCGAACAAGTTATAGAGCTGCTCGGCGAGTTCTTCCTCCTTTGGTCTACGTCCATCGCGTTTCCCGAGCTCTCCCTCGCCGTCATCATCCAGCTCAAGCGCTGGATGAAGCAAGCCCGCTCCAAGAGCCAGGGCAACAAGAACGCCAAGCTCTTGTCACAGCTCGTCATCCTGGTGCAAAAGCTTGAGGCTAATGCCAAATTCATCGAGGGGCATCGCGCAAAAGTAGACTTTGCGCCCAGAGACCGCACTCAAGTTGCTGCGTTCCTCAAGGACTTTGATGTGGCTAAGACGCCACTGGGGGCGTTTGTACTTGCACAGAGAAAAGTGAAGGAGGAGAGGACGAAGATGCTTGAGGACGCGCGGCGGGAGGATGAGCGGAAGAGAAAGGAGGAGAACGATGGAGGGTTGGAAGGGGAGGATGGGAGTGATGATGAGATGGAGGTGGATGAGGATGATGAGATGGAGGTAGATGAGGAGGATGAGGGCGACGAAGAGGTGGAGGGTGAGGAGGAGGAGGAAGATGAAGAGGACGATGAGGATGAGAGTGATGAATGAGCATTGCCATCCAAGCTACTAATAGTCAATTTCTCACGGATACGATACCTTTCATAAATCCTTTTCGATTTGGAACAATATCAAAAACATCGCACGCACAGGTCTCCGTGATAGAGCACGTAAACCGTCAAAAGAACTACATTCCTTATACCACCAGTGTAACAACTTTGACACACGAATTAGGCGAGAAATGTAGGAAGAAAAGGTGATGAGACATGTAGTTATGTACGCTGGTACTGCGCGAATTGCGAAACCACATTAGTACGAACTGCAAACTTTAAACTACAGACAATAAGAAGAAACCGTCTCGTTCATCATGCTCAATGTATGTATACTATGTACTCAGGCGCACGCACAATCTAGCCATACAAGCAAAGTGTACCCAACAATCTCAAAAGCCCCTTTGGCTCATCAGCGCCATGCAAAACACACGTATCCTGACTCTGCAATAACAAGACAGAAGAAGGAGGAGGAAAAAGAATATAGCGGGCAAGAAATATGAAAAGAAAGAAAACAAAGAGAGAGAAAAAGAGAACTTTAGAAGTGAGAAGAAAGAGATGCCACAGAGAGGGCAAAAGAGGTCGTAACTGACAAAATGCCTACGACAAAATCATACAATGAATCCACCACGCGAATCTTCGTTCCAAACACCGCTTGTTGACCGCGCCGGGTCCCGTGACCAGCTGCTCACTGGCAATTTTACGAGCAAAAACAACAACAACCATAGAATAAACCTAGGAGAAGCAAAACAAGGCAAACCAAACCAAAAAAGAAACAAACAGAACTTGGCGCGTATTCGCTCGCGATACAGGGAAGAACACAAACAAAACCCTAGAAGATCTTCCAAAGCCCCTCAAAAGAAAGAGAAAAAAAAAGAAAGGGGAAAGAAAAGAGCAACTGAAAATAGAAAAAAAAAACAAGAGAGAAAGAAAGACATGCGTCAAAATGGATTCATTGGACCCATGAAAGATGAAAGGCAATCAAAAGATGAGTCGATGACCATGATCATCACACCTCCACACCCTCCCGCCACAGCGCAAATTGCTCATTCCCCCCCGTGACATCCCTCACCGTCATCCCCGTGATATTCAAAACCGTCATCTCAACCTCCTCCTCCGTCATGGCCTGCCCTGCAGCCTTTTGCCCCTCCAGGACATCATACAAGCTATAAATCTGATCATTCTTGACCTCCATGCGCTTCAGCAGCGTGCGGATCGATTCCGCCATGTGGAGTCTATCGCGACGGCCCGTGGCCTTGTCCTTGCCATTGTACTCGGCTTGTAGGCGCGTGAGCTCAAGTTGCAGGTGCTCGGCTTCGTCTTCGAGGCCCTTGATCACCAGGGCCAGCGCGTAGCCGGGCGCCTGGGAAGGCCGCATCGTCAGGTCGTCTCCGGCGAGATCTCGGTCCGTTACGGGCACGGGACGAGGGACATTAACGCGCTTCTTGCCCGAGGCGGCTTCGGAGGAGGAGACGACTCCGCGGTGGGAGGTTATGCGCGTGCACACTATGCAGTTGCTGCAGCTGTGCTGGTATAGGCCGTCGAGCACGCGTCGTGCATCTGTTGATAGGACAGGGCAGGACTCGGACTCGGGCTCGCTGGTAGATGCCTTTTTGTCGGCTGTCTTGTTGGTTTCGCTGGATTTGGCTTCCTTAAAGGTGTGTTTTGGTTGTGCGAGTCGCGAAGCGCTCTCTCGACGAGATGTTTTGCTCTGTGTGGCTGTAGGAGCTGGGTCTTGGCTGTACAGCGGGAAGTTGCCATCTTTTATCGTAAAGTTGAGCGAGATGGCGGCATCTTGATTCGTGAAGTCCTCAGACTGGAACCCACCCGTTGTTTCCTCGTTTTCGGTAGTCAGATCCAATTCTAGAGTCGGAGGTCCCTTGGCAGAGCGGTGGCTTGTACCGGCCTGCTTGCGCTTGCTGCCCTTGTTGGCCATATTGTTACTGTTAGTATTGCTGTTGCTGCTGTTCTTATTTCGAAGCGCTGATTTCTCGGGTATGTCAAAGGCGACGCCCTTGGACGCTGCTCGTGGTTTACTCCTAGATCGCTGTTCACTGCTGCTGGCCCGGCGAGTTTTTTGGCGGGCATCTTGTTCAGTTGTGAAGTCATGGGACGTCACCTCCGGCAGGATTGGCATATTCTCCATCTCGGTGGGCTCTTCGACACGCGCCTCATTCTTCTCCCCATCCTTCTTGACAGTAATGTCGGGCACGAAGAAGGCAGACGTCATATTCTCCTCCGTTTCCTCCTCCACGCGCATGGGGCCGTCGGCTTGAGACGGCGATCTACAGAGATCGAGTTGTTGCTTGAGAAAGAAGACTTCGTCCTTGACCTTCATATTTTCCTCATGCAGGTCATGAACGCTGCGCTCAAACCCCGCATTCTCGCGACGTAGAAGCTTATTTTCATTAAAATACTTCTCATTGTGGCGAACCAGGGACGCATTGTCTTCCCGAAGTGCCGACTTTTCCTGGGCAACCTTGTCAAGCTTGTTTCGGACTATCTCTATCTCTTCGCGCGCAGCGTCCAGCTCGTGGTGGGCATCATCTAGAGTTTCACGAAGATTCTCATTGTCCACTGTCAACTTGTCATTCGCGGACTGAAGAGATTTTTTCTCAGTTGCAAGAGATCTATCCTCGTCACGCGCATTCTTGTTCTTAGTGCGCAGAACTTGAACTTCATCTCGCAGGCGCTTGTGCTCTTCATGAAGATTCTCGTTATCGGTTCGGAGAGACGAGTTATCGAGCTCGAGCGCATCGCGAGTATGTTTGAGCGAAACTAGGTCACGACGTAGGGTTTCGAGATCTTGGCGCATCTGCTCCGTGGACTCGAGCCGTTTCTGTGACGTGGACAGCTCCTTTTCTCTGACACCTAATTTCCGGGTAAGCTTGCTGATGTCCTCACAAGCTTCCTGCAGCCTTGCAATGGCTCTGTCACGCTCATGTGCGACGGTTTCGCATTCGATCTTGTTGGTGCTCAGGTTTCGTGATGCCTCGTCTAGCCGAGCTTGCAGCGAAGCAATATCCAATTCGAGCCCTAAGAGAAGAAAGAGACATGTTAGTGGGACAGCACGAGGTAAGTCCACGGCACCAAACTTACTCTTCTTTTGCGCCCTAAACTTCTCCTTCTCTTCGTGTCCGGCGTCGAATTTGCCGTGGCGAATCTGGGATTCGAGCCTTTCCACTTGAAGCTGCAAACCCTCTGCATATTCTTGCACCTTGTCATGCGCGGCCTGCAGCGAAACAATTTCTTCGCGGATCATGTCCATGGAGACGAAGATCTTTTCTTCGTCGTCTGGGACTTTCACGGCGTCGACATGTGCATGCGCCCTCGCGGCGGGCCTTTCCTGGCTGTCATGAACTTTGCCATGCTTCACAAAGATTGGAACGCCATTCTTCATGGAGCCGCTAAATTTGAGGGTTCCGGTGACAAAGTCGCCAAGATGGGAGACGTCGGGCATGAAAAACGAGCGCACGTTTGACGCGTTATGACCTGGACTGGCCATGGAGACTGGGGATGGGGGCACAGCGGTCAAGCTGGACTTGGCTGAAGATGTATTGGGAGACTCTTGATTGGAACCCCTTGGGCTAAGAGAAGCTCTCGGTTGGCGGTTGAGGGCGTTTCCTATTGGTGAATGGGATTGTCGAGACGGTACAGGCTGGGCTGAACTGTGGCTCTTTGAGAGAGGACTTTTGTATTGTTGTTGTTGTTGTTGTTGTTGTTGTTGGTGTCCTCCTGTACGATAATGTGAGTGAGGGCGAGCAGGTGAATGGTCGAGGATGGACGACATGTCGGACTCATTATCGACTCGAGCCTGCATTTCCGCACGCGTCTTGGCGGCTGCTGGCCAGATATCCCGCGTAGAGTCATCCACTGTGAATTTAATATTCGTTCCAGAAGGCTTATTCTCTCTCAGCGGCGACTTCCAACGTCGAGTATCGGTAGTATCGATGGCGTTGGCGTTGGCGTATTGACGATCACCATTGGCCATGGGCACACTATTGGTGTTGTATTTCGGTCGGGAAAAATGTTCTGGCCACTTTTGGTGAGCGGCGTCAAAGTTGACGGGCAGTTTCTTCTGGGCCCTGACTCGATCGATTTCTTGGTTGAGCCTTCGGGTCGATTCGCCGTCTGGATCGGAATACAGCGACGACATGGTGACGGTGCCGTGCGAGCCGGTGGAGGAGGGAGGAGAGTTGAAAGGATTTGCGCGGTTCGCACTCATTTCTCTAAGGATGCGCGAGCGATAGGGATGCAAAGCATCAGTTTCCATGGTGAGCCTACGCGAGGACACCGAAACACACGGTGCTCGAGTCCGAGAAGCGACAGCTGATGTTGGCGCAGGACCAAAATGCGAATATTTTGGACGCGGCGCGTATTCGATACGTGCGGCAAAAAGGCGCGTTGTGAGCTCGTCAGACGCGTAAAAGAAAATACAAGGGTACTGGCAAACAATCGATGCTCTTCAAGGAAACCTTGCTCTTCTCAGTTCATGGCGAACTGGCTCTTGTGCTAAGTCGAGAATGCTGACATGGAAGTTGTGGTAAGGTCAAGTTGATGAAATCCGAATTCTGACGCTGTGGGTGGAAGTGGAGGAGGTACTCCGTACGTAACAAACAGAAGTAAATTGATTTCTCCCCCGTGGCGCAGTTTGGTTGGCTGACAGGCGACTTGGCTTGGGACAAGAAAGTAAACAAACCAGACGGGAGCAGACCCACATAGCCACCAGCGGACCATACAGAGCGCCTACAGACTCAAAGAGTACCTACATTATGCTACATACTAGGTAGGTACCTAGAGTCCTAGACGCCGGCTGGTGCCATCTGTGCCTGTGCCTGTGCCTGTGCCGTCTGCGCTATTGACGGGTGTGTTGTGAATAAAAGCAATGGGCATTCCAGAATCCAGATTAAAGATTGTAGAAAATGTCCGGTTTTACAGTTTTATTCCAGATTGGATTCCGCATCCCAACAGAGCCCAACAGGTTGAAAGGTATACATAGTTCACGCATCCATGCAGTCTTCTCGGCTCATACGATACACAACTATGCACGAGTCTCCCGACTTTTCTGCTTCTTTCTCGTTGGCAAAAATGATAGCAAGAAGTGCGTACAACTCGTAGAATTTGGCAATACTCCGTACGGTACGTCGGGACCTGTACCAATGCGTGGGCGCTTATTAGCGTCGCCATGTCAACTCCGCGTGCCAATCAGCCAATCGCAGCCAGCAGCCATTTGCAGTCATACATCCAGGTACATAACCCCGCCCGTACTACGTAGAGTTTTGACGAAAACTTCGTACGATGACATGCGGGCAAGCAAACGGAGACGATGGTTAAGACGGAGTATGCATGTATGTAAGGTTAGGTACATAGCTGTAATTCGTGAAGCCTGAAGGAGCCTCTGTGCCGGGCCCGGAATCGGAAGCGGGGTCTCCCTCGAGCTTCGTGAACTCGTGAACTGTAGGGTTTTTATTATGTATAAGTTCCTTCAACACAGGTGACGTGCCCTCCGTGACAGTCGAAGGGACGCAAAGGACGGGACGTTCTTATGACATTTTTACCGTCGTGTAAGCTAGAACAGCTGCCATGATATTCCCAGATCCCGAGATGAAGCTCGTGACCGACTCCGGACAACGCCACACAGGTATGACCTTGCCGCCTTGTTGTCGAATGCTAGCTGGCGAGTGATTTCTGCGTTTATCGCAGAGCGGCTGCCGGGTGATAGGAAGCTGCTGGATCATCTAGATGAAGATAAGGATACACGACCTTGCGAATCGTGGCGGAGCCATCAATCCTTTTCCTTCTTCTAAGTTCTCAACACGACAGCCCCCGAGGCTTATTTCAATTTTCGAGGGCTTGAGCCGAAGTTGGCTGCGGCAGCTTGCGGGTACCTAGCTGACAGAATGACTGGTTCCTGTGACGCGATGTGGAACCCTCTGCCGTCCATCCCGCGGACCAACACCAATCGCATCGTCGCAGCCCTCCCAAAAGAGGCACGACGGCGTCGCACTTGGCGTGACCTCTACACGTCGAGGCGTGATCTTCTTGCTCATGGCACAAACGTGTCACTATGGCTTTATTAACCTCGTGGGCCAGGCTGATGGGCCGAGTTACTGATCTGTCCTCGCCGGACCGTCATGTCCTGCTGTTTGCTCGACCCTTTATATCACCTCGGCCTCCTCCCGTGGGCCGTCACCAGTGATCACACATCGGCGCTCATGGGATCAATTTCAGACTCTGTGCTTTCTTCAGCTGTTTGATTTCTAAAACTCCACAAATGAAATTCGAAAACGAACACGACGCTCTTCTATAAGAACGCACTTTGTGCCCACTGCCAGCTCCTGAGAGTCTTGAGTGCCGGACAACCGAGGAGAAAAAGCAGTCACCCGCTCCATCTGTCTGTCCTTGCATTTACAAGTCCTCCGCGCGCGCGGAAAAGAGAAAAGATGCGCTGCTACTCACTTCTCGTCGCATTGAGCGTCTTGTGCTCCTTGCCGCTCTCTGCAGCGAATGCTAACCATGCCAAAAAAGTCAAGCTGTGCTCTGTGTTTGACGAACAAGCACCCTCCGACTGCCTGCCTGTCACGGACTCCTTTCTCGGCGTTCAAGGTGAAGCGCGGATTACCGCAGCGAGTCCCTCAGTGCTGGAAAATACGTTCAATGCCCTGGCTGTGTTGCAAAACACCTACTTTGACGCCATCACCGGCACCTGGCCCAAGTCCATTGACTGGACGGGAGCAGTGGTCCAGACCATCATCTCAGGCACTCTTAGCTCCCTGACCAAGTCGCTCGACTCCGTGAAGCCAGGCCCCATCTGGAATGAGAAAGAACAGTTGATTTCGTCCCTGTTCGCTCACGTCACCCACTATTTCTCTGGTCAAAATGTTGCCGCCATCTTTGACGAGGTATGTTCTCAATCAGCCGCCCACGGGCTGCCAAGATGAAATTTCAAGTTGAGAGCTGACAACTAAAACAAGGCATACGATGACGTTTTATGGGTTGTTCTTGGTTGGCTAGAAGCCATCAAGTTTACACAACTTCACTCAACACTCCATTACCCAAAGCGAGCACAGCAATGCCTTAGCGTGCCGATGACGCTCGACGCGGCCATAGAAACCATGTCGTGGCATGGTAATCACTGGACCTGTACGTTCGCGGATCGCGCTCGTACTTTCTGGGACTTTGCCAGTAAGGGATGGGATACTCGACTCTGTCTGGGCGGCATGATCTGGAACCCCAAGCTCGAGCCTTACAAGAACGCCATAACCAACGAGTTGTGGATCTCGGCCTCCACGTCCATGTACGAGCATTTCCCCAAGGACAAATTCGAAAAGAGCTGGGCCATGAGCAAAGGTCTGGAAACACAGGATCCCGTCTTTCTGTCTGCTGCCGTTACGGCCTACAAGTGGCTGCAGGACATCAACATGACCAACCCTTTGGGCCTTTACATTGACGGGTTCCACATGGACAAAACCAAGCCCGATAATCTCAAGTGCGGCATCCGCGACGAAATGGTCTACACGTACAACCAGGGCGTCATCCTAACCGGTCTACGCGGTCTCTTTACCATCACAGGCAGCCCCTCCTATCTCGAGGACGGGCACGCGCTCGTCCAAAACGCCATCAAAGCCACCGGATGGAATCTCAGCAAGAATAAGCCCGTCGACGACATCAACGACCCCAAGAATGGCCAACTCCCGCCCTGGCGCGGACTCGGTCGCTATGGTATCCTAGAGGACGCGTGTGATCATAGCGGCGTATGCTCGCAGGACGCACAAACCTTCAAGGGCATCTTCTTCCACCACCTCACCGACTTTTGCGCGCCCATTGAGCATTCGCAGCTCGGGCGCCACGCCAAGGTCAACCAAAACAAAGCGTCCAAGGTCCGCGCTGCGCATGAAAAAGCGTGCGTTGCCTATCTGGGCTGGGTGAAGCACAATGTTGATGCCGCGCTGGCAACGCGAGATGCTGCAGGACGGTTTGGCATGTGGTGGGGGGCCAGCATCTTTCACCAGCTCTCTGCTGGCCCACCATCCATTGCTATCATGGACACATGGACACTCAACAGCACCGATTATCGCAACAAGGGTACGCCGCGGAATGAGATCTGGGGTGTCCAAGTGACGTGGCAGCCCGGCGTGGGAAGCCTGACGGGCCAGGATCGTCCGAAGCAGGCCATACGACCGGATTCGAGTATCCGACTCGGTCTTCCAGCAGTCACGAGACGTCATGCGGGAGAGGGTCGACGGCTAGTCGGTCGGGCGCTGGGGAAGCGGGCTGGTGATGCGAATGATCGCGGAAGGGGGAGGACAGTCGAGACACAGGTCGGGGGGTTGGCTCTTTTGAGGGCCTATTGGGAGTTATCTCGGAGGTGATGATGAACACGTACACAACCTGTAGACGCGTAGACACGATACACACGATATACATGATATAGACACTAATGGGATACACATAATTTGCACGTGGATGCACACGTCTTCTTCACATGCTCCCACACTTGTACAACACCACGATTTCTGGGAAAACAAGCCCAACAAGGACGACTTTTTTAAATAAAATATTCAACCAATGATACTGTATCTGAAAACACCCCATCACTTATGCATAGCATCCCTTTACCCTACCCATCGGGAACGAAACAATTCCCTCAAACCCTGACAGCAACATCACCACCAAGCCTACCCTGATGATCCATCGGCTTCTGACTACGCAGCGAAACCGGCACAGTCTGATTACTCTCGGCCTGCTTCTCTTCAGCGCCGGACGTCGCCGAAGCCGACGCATCGTGCACATTGTAGCCCGTGTCACTGGCATCCACAAAGGCATCAAGACCCTTACCCTCGCGTGGGAACTGCCCTACCAATTTCTTGTGCACCTCCAGCACCTCGGACATCTCCTCATGGGAGACATCATTCAGGAAGACACATTCACCGATGGGGCTGATCGGCACGGCGAGACGGAGCTTGCCATCGCGGGTTCGCAGGATAGCGGCGGTAGCCTTGTCCAGCATGGGGGCGTCGAATTGGGGGTGGTCCATGGAGAGACCTGCGCGGGAGAAGAGGCGGAGAAGACGCATGTGGTCTTCTTCGGTGAGGAGGTTGCGCTTGCGGCTGAGGGTGGCGGAGTAGGCCATGTCGATGGAGATGGCATGGCCGTGGCGCAGGGGAGGGTTGGGGACCAGTTCATGGAGGGGAGACCAGCTGTAAGATGTGAGTTGAGAGAGCTTTGTGGAAGATGACAAAATATTGCCACGAAGAATAGAAAAGATAGACGCGAGGGCAGTTGAAGAAGAACGATGAAGGGAAATTTTACAGAGTAAGAGGGTACAGGTAGGGGAGGGGGGGGGCATGCTTACGTGTGGCCATAGGCAATAACTCTGTCAAGCATAATCTCATGCAGGTTAGGCGTTTCAAGCTTCAGCATCTCGTAGATGCCCGCCTTGCAGATCTTATCCGCCGCGACCTTGATCTCATCGGAGCTTTCCAGACGACCAAAAGCCGTGGTGATCATCTGCTCGCAGTACTTGTCGAGCAAGTCAAAGGTCGTCTTGTCGGCACAGGACGAGATCTTGATCAATTCGGCGAAGCCGTTGCGGATCTGTCCCACCGGCAGCGTGCGCAGGAAGGTAAAGTCCAGGAACGTGTGCTGGGGCGCATGGTAGGCCCCGAGACGGTTCTTGCAGCCGCCGTAGTTGACAGCCACTTTGATGGAGACGGAGGCATCGATGAGGCCGATGACAGTAGTGGGAATGCGGATGTAGTTTGTGTTGCGGCGGTACGAGGCGCACGCGAAGCTATCAAGAAAGTTAGCTATGAGTCCTTGGGACGCAATGAGATTTCTTATATTAGCTGTAGCTGGCGGAAAAGTTGCCAAACTACTTGCTATCACATACCCAGCAACATCCGTCACCAGACCACCCCCCACAACCAGCACAGGCTCCTTGCGGAAAACACCAAAGTCGTTCATGGAGTCGACAATGCTGAGAAGCGTCTCCATCGTCTTGGCCTTTTCGCCAATCATGGTCTTGTGGATCGTGAGTTTGATCTGGTGGTGATCAAAGTACGCCTGGATCGCATTTCCGTACAGAGTGAAGATGTTGTAGTCCATGACAGCCAGACAGCGCTGCCACTTCTGGTAGCACTTGGCCAGCTGAGGGTTCTGAACATCGAACACCCCATCGAGGAATTCGAAGCCGTACTCGATCTTTTCGTAGCCCGTTACAGCGAAGCCATTGGAGACAGGCTCCACGGTAGCCTTCATGTCAGACATCTTGACTTCCGGTTTTTTTTTTCCGTCTATTTTGTTTTGTGGTTGTTTGGGATAGATTTCCTCAGGGCAGTGATGAGGCACGAAGGAGGAAAGACAATAAAGTATAAAAGTCAAAAACAAAGTAAACAAAGGGGACTCAAGCAGATGCCTCTCGACGATGCTAGTGGAAAAGCGGGGAGGATAGCAGATGGAGAAGAGAATTGTTGAAATTTTGACTTTTGGGAGAAAAACAAACAACCAAGGGGCCTCCTTAATACGAGGCTTGTTCCTGATGACCATGATTTCGTCTTAATCCTTTCCCGGAGGCCAACCCCCCTCATTCTACCCCTCCGACAACGCAAGCAGTACCACTTCAGCTCTAATGATTCATAATGATGCTCCTCGTTCGCACTAAACTCGTCCTCAAACGCCCGCTCAGCCCACGATGAAACCAAATGTTGGCCGCCATCGACGAATGCGAATGGGATCCCATGTCTGGAGAACTTCTGGCCGTCAATGGGTATGCCAAGACGGGGTCGCCCCCTCCGGTGTAGAAAGAGTGCATACGGAGTACAGTACAGATGTACATGTAGAGAAGAGCGTGGGGAGACATAAAAAAAGGAGGGAACTTGGAAAGGGCCACGGGTTGTCGAAAGCGGTCGTGGCACGACGAGCAGCTGCTTTGAGTGAGGGGAAGATGCTTTAGGATCAATACAAGTCTTAGACACGCACTGCGCGGTGACGGATGCGCGTGACGCTGCACGACGAGGCGGTGTCTCGACTCTCGACTCTCGCCATGTTCATTCTGTGCATTCGCAGGCTCGCAGCCCCGTCTTGACGACCCACAGCCTACAGGCCTGGCTCACTGGCTCGGAGCTCCAGACTATGGAGGATCTTGGCGTGTCGAAATTGAGGCCTATCGCGAAGAGAAGCCTTGCTGCTGGCGGCTTGCGCGAATTCAAGAGGTTGGAATGTCGGGGCAACGGTGTAATTGGATCGGGGTGGAATGGCAAGGCGGTGGATCCGGATCGGTCTAGAAACAGGGGTACCTTAGGAATCTAGGAGGTATGTACTGTTCATAACATACGTATGTAGGTAAGTTTGTAGGTACATTTATATGTATGATGCGCATTGCTTTCTTACAATGTGACGCAAGCAGGCGGTGGTCGGCCTGCACCGCATATATGTACATACATAGTTAGCCTACAATTGATAACAGATAACAAAAGAAATTGTCCAAATCGTGAAACAATGGTTTCCAGAGCAAGCGAGCTTAGAGGGTCCCCAAGAGATACCCCTCCCTCTCACTCAACCAACCTTTATAAAGAGAAATGGATATTGGCTGTTGATAGAGAAAGCAATTCCCTTCATAGAATATGAATCGTCGTTTTGAATTGCTTCCCTCCTCGTCTATTCGTGCCGAATCTTCTCACCGCCCCACAACATTAACAAACCTCAACGCCAAAGCCTTGCTGCCCCCGCACCATTGCTCTGGAAATTGCGTCGTCACCAGACGAATCCCATCATGGGCGGCGAAAAAGATTTCGACAATAAAACAGCGTACGCGGAGCAGGAGGAGGTATACTTTGACGATGGGAGGGAAACCGAATTGATACGCGGGATCCTCGGCAGCAAAGACTGTGAAAAGATGCGGGGATCGCCTCACAAAGTCTTGGCGGCCATTGATGCCTTTGGCAGGCAGAGGTATTTGATGAACATTGGCCAGGAAAAGGGTGCCATTGTCACCAAATTAATAGCCACTCAGAAGCCCAAAGTCATGGTGAGAATCCCTTTCAAGCCCTGTGCACAGTGCTGTGCCTCGTGTCGTATCATGTCTTCCTGCCCTTTACCGTCTCTTCATCAAATTTCATGATCTCCATCAATGCTAAGAAAACACGTCAACCCGTGGTTCAGGTAGAGCTCGGCGGCTATGTAGGCTACTCGGCCATTTTGTTCGCAGATGCCGTCCGCGCAGCCGGCGGAAAGCACTTCTACTGCCTCGAGCACAACCCCGAGTTCTTCTCCATTATCCGCATGCTTTGCGAGCTCGCCGGCCTGGGCGACTTCGTCACCGTCATCTATGGAGACAGTGCCGAAGGTCTCCGCCAACTCAAGTCGCAGGGGCTCTTCACGCAAATCGACCTGCTCTTTCTGGATCACTACAAGCCGCTATACTTGCGCGATCTGAAGCTCTGCGAAGAGCTCGGCTTCATTAACCCCGGCACGACGCTTGTGGCAGACAACGTCATCAAGCCCGGCAATCCGCCCTACCTTGCATATGTCAGGGCCACGCCCGAGGAGAAAAAGAAGATGGCCGCATCCGCAGACGAGAGTCGGTCAGCTGGCGGCGGGGGAGCGGCTGGAAATGAGACTTCTGTCGAAGAAGACCCCAAAGGTAACCCGTCCTTGGTTTACGAAAGCTCTCTGGTTGAAAGCTTTGAGCCGACTGGTATTCCCGTAAGTTTCCGCCTTTCTCCTCACTCAGCTCTAACCCGCCCCGCATGAAGACTGAGGTTACAAATCCCCCCCACATGACGCATCCTTCCCGCGCCCCAGATCGATGCATTCGGGAATCGGGAAGAAAGGGGGAACACGCTTACTAACCAGGCACACAACAAACAACAGGATGGGGTTGAGATTTCTCGTTGCGTCGGGCTGCTTTCAGACGACACGTCATAGATAAATGCAGCGGACCCGCATTAGATCGGCTTTTATGTGCAAGCGCTTCCAAGATGCAAGCCATTGAATCATTGCAAGCGTTGGTGAAATTGGGATTGTGTCATTCGATGATCAACTAGCCTGTTCGGAAGTAGTCAAGTCCAAGTTGACAACTTGAATTGTTGTTGCACATGCCGATGAACTGTGGCCGCTTGCCAGTGTGAAAGCCTTTGTACGCCGTTCGCGGCAACAACACGAACGTGTTCCTTTTTGCTAAATTGTATCTTTTGCATGGTTTGTTTTGGGGGCGGATTGGGTTCGGGCTGGTGGTTTTTGACTTGTATTCTTCAGCATCAGCTTCTTCAATAAACCTCAATGTGAACTATATTGCATCAAAACAACCGTCAGTCATGGCTGCCATGGCAGAGTCATCAACATGGCACGTCGTCAAGAACCTCGGCCTTCTTCTCCTCAGCATCACCTTTCTGCCGATCGATACAACTGCAGTAGTACTTGCATCACTTCTGTCGCTTTTTCGGGGCGAATCCAAAATCCATGCCTCGCATCCCAAGAAGGTCCTGGTGACCGGCGTGTCCATGTCCAAGGGACTCGCTATCGCACGTCTGTTGCATCAGCAAGGCCATACCGTCATCGGCGCAGACCGCTACCAGCTATCATCTGGACGAGTCTCGAGAGCTATACGCAAGTTCTACGTCTTGCCACATTTCTTGCACAGTGCTCGCAATAGAGCTGAGATGGAAAATGATCCCTATATAGTGCGGCTACTCAACATTGTTCGCTCGGAGCGCATTGATCTTTGGATCCCCGCCTCGGACGTCCATGGTGCAATGCACGATGGCCTGGCGAAAGACATAATTGAGGCCCACACGTCTACCAAAGTGATTCAGCTGGGTTACGATAACGTCGCCACGTTGGATAACAAGGCCACCTTTATGGACCTTGTGAGGTCTCTCGGGCTCTCCATGCCGACTACACAACGCGTTAGCAGCGCACCTGAGCTGCAGTCTTTCCTGGAAACGAGACAAGAACTATCGATGCGCCCCGGCGGAGCGCAATACATAGTCAAGCCCATTGGCGTCAACGATGTGGCAAGATATGACATGCCGCTGCTTCCTCTGCAGACAGAGGAGGAGACCACGGCCAGAATCAAGGCCATTCCGTTCGCCCGTGGCACTGATTTCATCGTGCAGGAGTACATCCGAGGCGACGAATTCTGCACCCATGCTCTCATCGTCCATGGCCAGGTGCGGGCCTTTGTCGCATGCCCGTCCTCGGAGCTATTGATGCATTACACGGCACTGCCACGCGAATCGGACTTGCATACGGCCATGCTAGACTTCACCAAGCAAATCGCCGTTGCCGGAGGAGAAGGGTGGACCGGGCATGTTAGTTTTGACTTTCTCGTCGGCTACGCGCCGGAGAAGGGTAGCAATACGCCAAGGCCGATGATCTACCCGATCGAATGTAACCCTCGAGTACACACAGCTGTATTGCTCTTCCAGCAAACACCACAACTTGTCAATGAGTACTTGTCTATATTGGAGCCAGACACGCAGGACCAGAGCGAGCCACTGTATCCTGTACAGCCGCAACGTATATACTGGATCGGGCAAGATATTGTCGAGAACGTGCTCTGCCCCGCATACGAGGCGCTCTTTCGCGGCACCGTCAGCATCGACTCGTTGGCAAGAGACGTGACCTCGTTTGTGGAGCGGCTTCGCTCATGGAAGGATGGCATTTGGGAGCTGTCGGATCCTGTGCCTTTCTGGTGGACTTATCATATACAATGGCCGTTGCTCTTTCTGCGCCATGTTTTCAGAGGAAAGTGGCATAAGGTCAATGTCAGCACGGGCAAACTGTTTGAAGCTGCTTGATAAGCGCGAAGGGAGCCATTGAACTCTGTACATACATGATGACGCCGTTTCTGCGGGATAGCTGCTTCGTTACTATAATGCATGATGTGCATGATGGTCTATGGCAGCCTGTAGGGTCTAAAGGGGTCTACAGCACATACTAGTGGCCAGACGGCTGCGCCACTCTTTTATGCAATAGTTAGTCTTATGTCAGAGGTGCAGTCGCAGACGCGATAGCGCCATTGAAGTGTTTCGGGGATGTCGATGGGATAATCTTGGCCACAAGTCGTGACAGTAGTGACAGTTGTAAAACAGTTGAAACTTGGCGGCTTCCCTTCGGCGGCAATCCACGCACGATCTGCAAGGCGGTGTAACGCACGTGTGTGCGACTGCTCCGTGTTCGGACTTGTACGGATAGATTAGTGGACAAGTGACAGTGAGTGGGTGCCACCCGGAGCTACAAGCGTTTAGCTTAATTATTAACGTCCGCAGAAGCCCTCCAGAAAAAATGTCTTGCCAAACCATCTACAAATCGCCACTTCTTTCCTCCGCAGCACTCTGTTCCCTTGGTCACCAACTTGCGCACGCTCTCTCAACATGCCTTCTTTACTGGAGAATGGCGAGTCAGCCAATGGGATTGTCCATGAGGTCGACAACGACCAGCCCAGGCCCGAAACACCGGCCGGTCGCATGGCCTTGACAGACTACAGCATCAACCCCTCGCCGCCATCGGAGAACCGTCGCTCGAAAATACGCGATGCTATTCCCGAGGATCTCTTGCTCCCGGATGGCTATCCCGACGTATGTGCTACACTTGTTGGATTCGTTTGTCGTCCCTCGAGCAGTCGCGCCGCTGTGGCCTAGGAGTTTGCTACTCAGCCGACTAAACTATGTGTCTTTTTGCCCTCTCAACAGTACCTGCGCATGATTGCGAGCGCCACGTCCCGAGTCTACGAAGCCTGCAAAGTCACACCCCTGACTCACGCTATCAATCTCAGCAACCGACTCGAATGTAAGGTCCTGCTCAAGCGAGAAGATACACAGCCCGTCTTCAGCTTCAAGCTGCGCGGCGCATACAACAAGATGGCCCACCTAGATCGCAGCGTGAGTTGGAAAGGCGTCGTATGCTGCTCGGCTGGCAACCACGCCCAGGGGGTGGCCTACTCGGCGAGAAAGCTCAAAATCCCTGCGACCATCATCATGCCCGAGGGGACACCCAGCATCAAGCACACCAATGTAGCCCGGCTGGGCGGCCACGTCGTACTGCACGGGGCTGATTTCGACGCCGCCAAGGAGGAATGCGCTCGACGAGCCAAGCAGGACGGCCTCATCAACATCCCGCCCTTTGACGACCCTTATGTGATCGCTGGCCAGGGCACCATCGGGAGTGAGCTATTCGGGCAGGTGAATATGGCCAACGTGGAGGCCATCTTTTGCTGTGCAGGCGGAGGAGGTCTCACCGCCGGTATAGGCTTCTATGTCAAGCGTATGGCACCCCATGTTAAGATCATTGCCGTCGAGGCCTACGATGCGAATGCCCTGGCGCAGTCATTACGCAAGGGAGAGCGCGTCGTGCTCAAAGAAGTCGGTCTTTTTGCCGATGGAGCCGCCGTCAAGACCCTCGGTGAGGAAACCTTTCGTCTCTGCAAGGAGGTCGTGGACGAAGTGATTGAAGTAACGACGGATGAGATTTGCGCCGCCATCAAGGACATGTACGACGATACCCGGTCTGGCCTGGAGCCCGCGGGCGCGTTGTCCCTTGCCGGACTGAAGAAATATGTGTCCCAAAACCCATCCCAGGACTCGAACCGGACTCTCATAGCCGTCACATCGGGAGCGAACATGAATTTCGATCGACTGCGCTTCGTCGCCGAGCGTGCCGCCGTCGGTGAAGGTAAGGAGGTCCTGCTGTCGGTATCTATCCCTGAGCGACCCGGCGCGTTTGCCAAGCTCATCGATACCATCATGCCCTACGCCGTAACGGAATTCAGCTATCGCTACGCCGACGAGACCACCGCCAACGTCATGATTGGTCTGTCCCTCAAGGCCCAGGCCCCGCAACGGCAAGAGGAAGTCCTGATGCTCCTCGAGCGCCTTCGCAGCGAGGACATGGACGTGACAGATCTATCGGGCGACGAGCTCGCCAAGAGCCACCTGCGGTATCTCGTCGGAGGGCGATCCAACGTCGCCAACGAACAGGTCTTCATGTTTAGTTTCCCTGAGCGGCCCGGTGCGTTGGAGCGATTCCTCAAGACGCTTCGTCCGCGCTTCACAATCACGTTGTTCCATTACCGGAACTATGGGGGTGATATTGCGAAAGTCCTTGCGGGAATTTCGTGCCCAGAGCAGGATAGCGGGGAATTGGCGCAGTTTCTGCACGATTTGGATTATCCATTTACAGATTGCACGGATTCGGGTCTCTATCACAAGTTCTTGAGAGCATAGACGTGAGAGGGGGAAGATGCGATACTTTTTGTTGCCTTATAGTTTTGTTAAAGGGTCCCAGAGAGGGGTGGGAGTAGACATGTTTGCATATATAAAGAAGAGATGAAAGGCGCAAAGTCACCGTACTCGCTTGTTCCTGAAGTGCTGGCGTTTCGGGACAAGTCTTAGCATCTTGGCATAGGTATATCGAATCTGCTGGAGAAACTCGTCTTCCCTGTCTTTCTGTTGCATTGTTCTAGCAAAACAAACAAACCCCCCCAAAGACAAAAAGAAGGTTGAACATGCCGACTTGTTCCAGCGCCAACTCGCTTTTGTTCGCTCGACAGAACCTCCTCGTCTGCAGTGCATGAGTCGTCATCAACCTCAATTGCCAATTTTCTTGGAGAAAATGTTTTCTGTGGCATGGCGGAGGTCGAACGACCCCAGCCATTGACATGGTTGTGCTGGTATAGCCTCAGATATGTATGTAGGTACAAGGGATACTGGCGGGTGGTGGTGGAGCTTCGCTTCCAGATATACGGAGTCCAGAAGAACTGTAATTGATGGAGAAGCACCCAAAGACGAGATGATGCAGATGGTGTAGGGGGTAGTGCTGAAGAGAGAGCAATAAGATAGTACATATACGTACGTGACGGTACATGGAAGCAAGAAAAAAAAGAGCAAGTAAACAGCGCTAGCCTCTAGGTATTGATTGACAAGACTCAAGACTCAAGAGTGTAGACAGTGGGTATGATTCTTCCCTTCTCAAATACTGATGCAACTGCGTTCAATATCATGAAAGGCTCTGACGAACTCAGTCTTCTACGGAATACATAGGTATGTACCTACTCACCTACAAGGTACGTACATTATATTTCCATTATACGGAGTACCTACGGAGTATGTATGTAGTTGTAGAACTTGTAGCTCTTGTTGTCCGCCGACTCCGGCAATTGGCCGGCCAGGATTGATTGGGTCGCCTACGCCGCTGTCCGACGTCTTTGAAGTCAAAAATGAAAGAAGGGTCTCGTTAAGACCAGAACGCAACTACGGGTAGGTACCTATCTTGCAAGTTTCAACACATCACATCAAGAAGTACCGCCAATAGGATGCCCACGTACAACGGGCACTTGAATGGGGGGTCGAAAATTCGGCCTGCAACCAACCTCTTCACTGCTTCAGGGCCTTTCATGAGTCAAGACAAGGGATGGCCAGATCTCTGGTCAACTGCCGCAGAGGGACGTCGCCGAGGGCAGCCGGTGCTCCGTGCGCGGAGGCGGTCATGTGCGGGGCGGGCCACACTGGAGCTCGACTGGACAGGATGGCCCCGAAGGACCCTTGCAACTTGGTCGCTGGGAATGAGCGCGAACTTCGAAGACAGTGAAACGAATGGGATCATCAGCAAAGATATGCATGGCATCGTCGCGCAATGACTGGCACGCTTGAAGTTACACGCACATAACCAGGTGAGTGGTGCGTCCTCGGAAACGCGGCCTACACGCGACCCCCTCTGCGGGTGCTAGGTACGTATTTTCGGCCGAGCTTCAGACAGACGGTGACCAGCTGGTGGAACGCCACCGCACCAAATGTACATACTCCGTGCACAGGTACATTCAGCGACGACAATTTGTCCGGTCACAGCCGTACCGTACCCGGGGTAGCCAGACGGGATGCGGGATGATTTCGTGCAACGATGCTTTTCCGCCATGTCATTCTGGGACTTCATCTCTCCGTATATATACTCCGTAGGTACCTACATACATAGGTACATAACCTATTTTCTCTCTCGAAATCTTAGATAAGGCGCGTCTCCACTTTGTACATGACATCTGTCGGCCAATGGACTGCTCTTGTTCTGTCCACAAAGCCCACTTTGCAAGCACAAATGCCGGGGCCCGGCACAGGGAAGCTTGGGACTCTTGAGTCTTGAAGGATTTCTCGGAAGGGTCGATTCAAGGGCGGGGACTTGGTCGAGATGGGGTGGAAGCCGACAAGCTGCTGAACAGACCAGGTTGGTCGGTTGGTACCTAGCCTGTGGCTGATGGCTGGGAAATATGTAGGTATGTACATATGAATGTACCTAGGTGTACAGGGCGTTCTTAGGAGTCAGGGCAGATGCCGGGGGGGAGTTCGAGAAAGAAAGACAAAAGAATATGAGACTCTGAGAAAGGCAACTTGATTGCCTTGTTGCGCTTGAGCCTCCGAGGACGAGAACAAGGCGTCTGCCGCGCGGGCGAGGGGCGGGCTTGAGCTCGACAAGACGCACAGTGCAGTCAGTTGGACGCAATCGGCGACTGCATGTAGTCGGAGTGCCGACGCCACACGAACACAGTGCCGAGCGACACGGTGATGTCGATGGTATGGGTACATACAGGTATGTACATACCGGGAAGAGCGAGGACTTGGGTGGATAGTGAGCCACTAAAGAACCCCTGTGACGCGGTGTCACCAGTGCACCACCTCCATGAAGAAGGTACGTACCTCCGCCTAACACCGGTACACCCTCCACACTGCACAGTGGTTGCTCCCTGTCCCCGGCCGCCGCCTCGACGCCCTCGTGCGTTTTGCGTTTCTGGTTCCATTCTACATATCCTGGCCGTCACAACATGCCCTAGCCTCTATGTACATACTCCGGAGTCCGTAGGCAGGCGTTTCCTCGTCTTCGTTCCGTCCCATTCTCGAAGCTCGTCTGCTTCTGGGGTTCGCTGTCGGAAATCCCGTGTTCCCATCTTTGCCCAGTTCAGCTCTCTTCATCCGCTGCTCAGTTGCGGCAATAATTACCTACGCAACCTTGCTCATCAATTTGCTAGCTTTATCCCGTTGTCGTCATTCGTACTGCGTACAAGTTACAACAGCTCAATTCGCCGGTTCGGCGCGAATCCGCCTCCGAGGGCCATCTCTGCGGCACAACGCACGCGACCTGCTGAGTGCTGCATCACGCGCCCCATTCTTCACATCCTCCCCCTTCCCAAGTCCGGTTGGTTACCTGAGACATACAGATTGCAACTTGTCGAGACCTTGAGCGCGATTGCAAGCCCAACAACATCCCATCCATCGTGTTCGTTGTCTTCGATCTTGGCGCTCCTTTCTTCCACGCGCCGACCGATTGCCGCCTTTTCAGCACGACAGATCGCGGGGCACAGAGCAGAGCTCTGCTTCTGACTGCGCAGAAACATACATGATCGCAAAAGCCTCACCGCGGATTCAGCATCCTCTTTAGCGCTCGTCGCGTCGATTCCGCAGCCGTGAGAGTACATGCGAGAGTGTTGGTCCATACGGAGTAACAAAGTAGAATCTTGCTGTGGTACACCGTGAATCGCGACCAACAATCGTCAGAGCATGCCGCAACCGTGCCCCTTCCACACCGTCCACTGTGCCAGAATCACATCCCGAGCCTGTACGTAGGGCTTCGCAGAAGATCGGTCGATCAGCCTCGCTCGACAAACTGCTGGCAGCTCTTCCGGCGGCGGCGCAGCGGCCATCACGGCCAGGAGCTGTACACTCAATAATCGCTGCACGCCAGTCGACAACATTGTACAGGGATTGAAGACTCGTCCAGGTCGTCTAGGTCTCTAGGACTCGGGCTTGCCGTCCATCGAGAACGATTGACGCAGTAGAATTACGAAACGCTCAAAGAGCTTCGCCCTTGATGCGTCGAAGTCGTTCGCACAGCTCGGCTTCGCCATTTCGGGCGCTGGCACACCACCAACAGGCCGCCTCGACATCCGCAGCGAATGATCCGAGCTCGGTGATCCGGTCCTTCGATGTCGACTCGAATCCGGCTCGCCCTGTGCGGCCATCGCCCTTGACCGCCTCGACCATCCGAGATATGCCCCTGGATCTAGTCGAACGAATTCGGTCCTTTCCCCTCTTTCTGTCTGCCCCCGAGGATTTCCTCGTTGCCATCGGAAATCATCTCAAGCCGCAGATCAATGCGCCCAACGACCACATAATCACCGAAGGCGATGACGCAAAGGCCATGTACTGGCTGGTGCGCGGTGTGGTGGCCGTCACGTCTCGTGACGGGGAGGCCGTGTACGCCGAGCTTAAGCCAGGTGCTTTCTTTGGTGAAATCGGCGTCCTCATGAACATGCCACGCACAGCCACCATTGTAGCACGTGCAAAATGTCTGCTGCTCGTCCTCAAGAGAGAAGACCTGCACACCGTCATCCCCCAGTTTCCCGACATGGAGAAGGCGATTCGAGAAGAAGCCCAGGAAAGGCTTCACCTGCTCAAGAAACAGCGGCAGGAGCGCGGCGGCGCCAGTCCCAACTCGTCAAAACACAGCGACTTTGCACCTCGAGCGGCCGGCGTCCCGGGCGAGGTTACGACGGGTGACAGCGGTGCCATCAGAGACGGCGCTGTGGTTAATACAACGAAGCGAGACTCGCCGAGTTCTGGTATCATTGACGATCCTACTCTTGGCAGCAGTGCCATTGGGAGTGGCTTCATCAGTATCCGCAAAACTCTCAAGGAATTGCCCTTGTTCTCCAACCTACCCCCGGAAATGCTGCATTCGCTGGGTCTGAGCGTGCAGCCCAAGACGTACCATCCATTTGTTGATATCATTTCTCAGGGAACAACCGGCAACGAAATCTATCTTATCGTGCAGGGCGAGGCGGAAGTCATTCACGACGAATCGAAACCCACGCATCCACGCCCTCAGTCAACAGCAACGACAGTTGGGTCCATACAGCCGAGGCCACGCTTGAAAGCTGGGCAGTACTTTGGCGAGGTCGCCAGCCTGGGGCTTTCGCCTGGCCGCACAGCTACTGTTCGTTCCATCACAACGGTGGAATGTTTGGTCGTTCCTGGGGAGGTTTTGGACGAGCTCTGGCGTACGTGTCCACCTGACCTTAAAAGTCAAGTGGAGGAGACGGCCAGGCTACGATGGAAGCCTCAAGATGAGGAGGACACCAATATGACTGATCTCGACGCCACGAAACAGTCTGACGCGTCGCCGAATTCCGAAATCTCTGCCCCGTCGACACCTTCCAAGGGACTGTTGGCGAACTTGGCCTTTGCTTCACCTGGTAGCCAAGGCTCACCGAACAAGGATGATTTCGAGCTCATGGAACCCAAGGACCCCGACCCGTTCCTGAGCGTCAACATGGAGAACTTGAGAAACCGTAGACGGCATTCTCTAGCACCACCACTTCCTTTGACAGCGGAAGGTGTCGTGACTGGCCGCACCAATGGCTATCGAGCATCCCTCGTTGACCTCACCGGCCCGACCATTCGATCCGGCTCCAGTGACACCTCGTCCGAATGTGGTGTCCCATCCAAACGAGCCCGAACCGCCACAAGCCGTTCGTCGTTCCATCTGATACCAGCTCTGAACGATGAGCTCCTGGTACAGATATTCAAGCACCTCGACATCAAAGAGCTTCTACGATTACGCCTCGTCAGCAGCCACTGGCGCCATCTCCTCACGTCCTCCTCCAAAGTCTGCAACGACGTAGACCTATCACACTACAACCGCTTTGTCACAGACCACGCCCTCATCTATATTCTCGTGCCCTTTATTGGCCGCCGCGCCAGATCTATAGACCTAAACAACTGCTTCCACGTCACAGATGAAGGCTTCTCCGTCTTATGGCGCCAATGCGGCCAAAACGTCAAGACCTGGCGCATGCGCTCCGTCTGGGACGTCTCTGCACACCAAATCCTTGAAATGAGCGAAAACGCCAAACAACTAGAAGAAATCGACTGGAGCAACTGCCGCAAAGTCGGGGATAATCTTCTCGGCCGTGTGGTCGGATGGGTCGTCGCAGACTCGCCTCTCGTCTTGAAGAGTACCCCCGCCGTCACAATCACACCTCCCACTACGGTGACGACTTCTTCTTCTTCAACAGCAACCGCAACACAACCGCGAAAAGCCGAAGAGGCCACCAGAAAAAGGCCACCTCCTCCCGGAATGACGAATCCTCCCCCCGGCACAATCATCGGCTGCCCCAAACTCAGCAAACTAGACCTCTCCTACTGCAAACACATCACCGATCGCTCCATGGCCCATCTCGCAGCCCATGCCTCCTCCCGCCTTCGCTCCCTCTCCCTCACGCGCTGCACATCCATCACAGATATTGGCTTTCAATCCTGGGCGCAGTACCGGTTCGATAGACTAACCCATCTCTGTCTCGCGGACTGTACATATCTCTCCGATAATGCCATTGTTGCGCTTGTCAATGCAGCAAAAAAACTAACGCATTTGGATTTATCGTTTTGTTGTGCCCTGTCTGATACGTCTACGGAGGTGGTGGCCCTGGGTTTACCGTTTCTAAAAGAGCTTCGGATGGCGTTTTGTGGGAGTGCAGTGAGCGATAAGAGTTTGGAGAGTATTGCGTTGCATCTGGGGGAGTTGGAGGGGTTGAGTGTTAGGGGCTGTGTGAGAGTGACGGGGAGGGGGTTGGAGAATGTGCTGAGGGGGTGTGGAGGGTTAGATTGGGCGGATGTGAGTCAGTGTCGGAATTTGGAGCCGTGGATACGAGGAGGGGGGATCGGAAGGTGGGGTGTTGATCATCGGATGAGGCCTGCGAGACCTGCGATGAGTTCGGTGGCTGCACCGGCGGCGGAGGCAGCACGGCATGAAGGCTCTGGGGAGGGATCAAGGGCGAAGACGATGAGCGTGGCTATGTTGACGACGCCGCGGTTTCTTTCTGGGCCGGGGCCGGGCTATGGGTTTGGGAATCAGAGAGCGAGGAGACCGGTGCGGTTTATCGTGGAGAAGGGGAGTCAGGGGCTTCGGTAGGCGAGTCTTGCGGACTGAGACTGTCTTTGGAGGAATAAATTCTTATATCTTGGAGTGGACGGATGGACGATGGGCGGACAACGATCAGATGGGTACGAACAAGACGAGATGTGAGACGGGACGGGACGGCACGGTTTGCTAGGTTTCGCGGAGGATTTTTCCATTTTACGCTTTTTACGACCCGTCCTGTTGTGGACAAAAGGCCTTATCGACTCTCTTCGACCATGGTATCTTCTATCGGAAGCAGCATCGTCATTCTCTTGGGTGGGCGAAACGACATCAGACATGTACAGGCAACAGACACAGCACAGAGCGACGACGGACGGCACGGCACGATTAGACGGTTTTCGTGGGCAATGATTATTCCTTGCGTTCGATGCCCAGGAAGGAGTATTTCTCTTTCCTCTTTGTTCTCTCCTATCTTTTTTTCTCCTTTTAGTTATGTATCTCTTTTCTTCAGTCTCCTTTTGATCTCTGCCATCTTTTTTTTTTTTGGGTAGGGCAAGCCATTTCACGGCGGCACATGTGTGGACCACGGCGGCGTTGGAGTTGCACATACTGCCCGGCAAATACTGCTTGGAATATTGGATGTGGAAAGTGCATCATCTCGAGCAATGTGACGAGGCAGGCTATGAAAGCATCTTTGTACGTATGACGGTGGTATGTTGACGAATTATACGTTTGGAGTACCCAGGAGGCTTTTGATATTTTAAGAAATGTACGGTAGCTTCGGAGGGACCAGTCAAAGTTGGATGCAAATGCAGAGTACCAAGATCTTGGAAGACGTTCTTAATATGTACCTAAATTGAAGCGATCTCAATTCCCAATGCTTCGAGTTCCTTGCCGTCACGTGTCGTCCCTGTCGTCGTCATCGTGAGTCAGATTCGCAACGGGAACGTTCCACCACGTTCCAGCGCCCCACGTGACCTCGAAGTGCCGCTCAGACATTGCTCAGCACTGAGCAGTCACTGGTCAGCGGCGAAACTCATCATTGACGTCGCAACTCCACACGTCGTCTTGCCAATCTTGCACCCTTCAACCTAACCGCGGTTTCAAGTTTCAACACTTTATTCAAGCAACAACAACACCGTCTAGAGATTAACCTAATCAACTCCTGGCTTGATCGACGCCAAACATCATGTCGCTCACAATGAGCGTTCGGCAGAACCCTCTGCGCCTAGCGCAACGACTCCCCGAGCTCGCCAAGTCTTCCGCCTTCCGAGCCGCGGCCCCGATCCGACCCTTCCACCGACAAGCCTCAAAGGCTACCAACAAGACCAACAACTTCTTCACCTCGCGCATCTCATCCGCCGTCACCAGAAGCGCATTCTCCGCCCGCGCCGGCAGCGGCTCCCGCTCATACTACCAGGCCGCTACGCCGCACGGCGCCGACGGCTCCAGCACGAGAAAACTCATTGTGGGTGGTGCCATCTTTGGCGGTACGCTGGTGGCCATCAATGCGGTCTTCAACCGGGAAACGAGGGAAGATGGCGGCATGCCGCTGTATGAGCGGGAATACCTGAACAACACGTTTCTGCATACCGGATTGGGAATTGGTATCATCGGCTTAACGGCGCGGCAAATGGTGCAGAGCGGATTCGTGTATCGTCTCATGGTGACGAATCCGTGGGTAGTAGGAATTGGCGGCTTGGCTTTGAGTTTTGCGACCATGATTGGAACACGATCCATCAGCCCTGACAAGTAAGTATTCACCGCTCGACCCCTTTGGTTCATAGTCAAAGTACCTTAAGCTTCTGCGCCTCGACAACAGCTTGCTAATACTTATTCCTCACAGCTACATCCCCAAGTATGCTCTCTGGACAGCCTTCAACGCCACCCAAGCCGCCTTTGTGGCCCCTCTTCTTGCGTTCGTTCCCGCTCCTCTCCTTGCCCGCGCAGGTCTCTACACTCTTGCCATGATGGGTGCCCTCTCTGTGGTGGGCGCGACTGCCAAGCAGGAAAAGTACCTCTACATTGGCGGGCCTCTTCTTGCTGGTGCGGCCCTTGTCGCGGTGTCGGGTCTCGCGCCCTTGATTGTGCCTGCGACGGCGGTGCGCACGCTGGCCTTTACGGAGAATATCTGGCTGTATGGTGGGTTGGCCGTCTTTGGAGGCTTCACGCTGTATGATGTGCAAAAGGTGCTGTACCATGCGCGCATGGCGCAGGCGGGTATGATGAGGCGGGACCCTGTCAATGAGAGTATCTCGTTGGAGCTGGACTTTTTGAACATCTTTGTGCGCATGGTGCAGATTTTGATGATGCAGCAGCAGAGGCGGAAGTAGGCGACTACTTGCTGGACATGTTATTCATGGGGGACGTGAATATTTTGGTCGTTCTTTTTTTTTTTTTTTGTGAGGGGGGAAAGTGGTGGATTGGTGGATGATTGAAATTGTATTATCTTCCAGATGATGAGCGCAGAGACCAACTCCTCTCTTCGAAGCGCGGCTTGGCTTGTTCAAGTTGCGTAAGCAAGTAGATAGAAACCAGACTAGTTGAAACTAATACATTCTTTCACTTGTGAGGTGCACGAAAACTTAGAAGATAAGTAGTGTGAGGATCGGATATCTCTGTCGACCCGACGATAAGGTCAGAACACTAAGCTGGTAGGAACTCAGCTTAGTGGGGGATATATACCTAGGTAGGTGCAATGCAACGGGCAGAGCTGCAAGAAAGTAGCCGTCACAAGTAGCGGCAATTAATCCTGTAGACGAAAATGGAAGTTTTGTGAATGCAATGTGTGCATGGACATGTATGTGACGGTAAAAAAAGATATCGCCAAGATGCCGCAACCCAAAGCTCCCACATACCATGACCCCAACCTTTCCCGAGATATTACATTATCGTACACATGACACAGCCACCAAGCCCTCATGCGACCTATCCCTTCAATTCACCAAATGGCCTCACAAAATGACTCGGACACTCATAGCCCCCCTTGTTCTTCCCTAGGTACTCCTGGTGATATTCCTCGGCAGTCCACCACCGTCCCGCGGGAGCCAGCTCCGTCACGATGCCACCCTTCCACCACTGCTCGTTAGCCAGGCGGGTAACCTCCCGCGCAGTGCGCTCCTGCTCCGAATCATGGTAGTAGATAGCCGAGCGATACTGAGGACCCGTGTCAGGCCCCTGGGCGTTGAGAGTAGTGGGATCGTGCATCTTGTAGAAGAACTCGAGGAGGGTGCGGTACGACACTTGGCGGGGGTCGAAGATAAGTTGAGCGGCTTCGGCGTCTACATACAATAATGCGATTAGCAGTGTTCTCTTATCTTTCTCTCTTCCTCTTACGCTATGCTCCGTATCTTCATTTCGTTGTTGCTTTCCACTCTCCTCCCAGGTTCTTTCGGTCTCTTCTCCAGCTCTCTTCTTTCACGCCATGAAGGGAGGTACACTTACGGCCGGTCTTCCCCCCGCATACAGCCCGGTAGGACGGATCCTCCAGATCACCACCAATGTATCCAACTCGGGCATCTAGGAGGCCCTTGTCCGCAAAGTGCCGCCGGAAGATGTGCTCTGTGCCCCAGAAGCAGCCCGCGGCGAGGGTGCATCGCTGGGCGCCCTCGGGGACGGCGCTGCCCGGTGCGAAGGAGGCTGAGGAGTCTGTCATGGAGAGGCGGGTGGATTGGCTGAAGGGTCTGGTGAGGCGGGTGATGAAGTTGGGGAGGTAGTTCATAGCGTTTTCTCGTGTTTCTTTTGTCAGTTGGCTCTTGAGTTCGGATGTTTCATGGACTCTGCCGGCAATGTGGTGGTGATGTAGCGACCTGAGCTGACAAGGCGGTGGGGGTTAGTGGGGTGGCAACTTTGTGTCTTGGATGGAGAATGACGACAATGATGATGCAGGCGCATCGGCCCCGCTTGTGGCGCCCTCCCCGATTTCTAATCTACATATGTACCTTGTACCTCCTCTTCGCCGTTTCTGGCCGACAGCAAGACGCGTCTCGGTTTCGCGTGGTTACAAATTACAATGTACATGTGTACATGCATGATGCCGTCCTACACGTGGATTGCTCTGACTTGATCGGCCTTGAACTATGGATGCCTCCTGGCCGCATGTCGAGAAGACTCTATGGTGATTCGAGAGAGAGGTGTTCACGAGCTCTGCATCGTCCAAAAATGCCGTGACCTTTCAGCCCGGCGCACCGCCTCTCAGTCTGACCTACCAAAGAAAAGAAACTGGAGAAAATTTCATGACGAAGCAGACGAGTATCCAAGGTAGGAAACAGAAAAAAGCAACCCAATCCCGGAGCTACGTACATACAGAGCCACAGACTGCCGATGCACCGAACAGATGCCGTACGGAGTAAGCTGATCTTGACGCTGAGCCTGCAACCCCGCGTCTCAGCTATTATACGGAGAGGTATACGGAGCGAAGTACGCATCTTCCCCCTATTTCACATGTGCACGCAGCACACGCAAGAAGCGACTACGAGAAAAAACATGTGAATGTAACGTAAGGTAAAAGAAAACAAGCAAAACCTATACACTGTTTTCTGGAAAGAAATAAGCGTGGAAGTAAATGAAAAATATGGAAAAAGGTATTCTTCTCGAGCATTCCCTCTTGTCGCACACATACATACATAGCCGTGGCACAAGAATAGGTGACACAAGACGGCGACCCCGACTTCCGAGACATCGCTCAAGGCCAGTCTGGAACCTTGAGCTCTTTTCGCGAGGGGTCGTGTCTCTGTCCTCCGGAGCAACTTCCTAATCTCTTTGAAAAATACGAGTTTCTGTCATCGGCCGGGAAGGAGGAAGGACACAACGGCGATATGACATCTTTCCCTCGTGGACGGTCGGCCTCCAACGGCAATGCGACGATGGTCGCCTAGGAGTACCTAGACGCCAGCTGGTATGACTATGAGATGGATATAAAATGGTAATGCGCCCTACTCACATCCAAGGCATTCGTTAACTTCTACTTGGAGCCTCACATCTTTTTACGTATATCCAACCATCATCACTGTACTCACACAACATAGTCTCACATCCATACCATCCGTCTTCTTCATCAATTACCATCTCTTCATATCCATCGCGCCCAAGTAAACCATCATGAAGTCATCCCTCTCCTTCACACTCACCACTCTCGTCCCCCTCCTCGCAGCGGGCGAGCCTATAGCCTCTTCTGCTGTCAGCCTCGCGGTCAATCTGCCCGGCTCGCCTCTCAACCACCAGCCCGTGGTTGCCAATGGGGGAAAGTTCTGGATCGGCAAGCCCACGAGCCAGTACTGTCCTGACAATGTCGAGAAGCTGGGTGGCTGTCCCAAGGGGAAAGACACGTCTATTTGGGTGAATAATGAGCAGGGTACAGGATCTCTGGTGAGTAAAGAGTTCATTTTCTTATTGCAAGTCGATACTCCTCGACATCTTGAGCGTCTGTTTTGCGTTTTCATTGTGTCTGTACTACATATCAACTTGGCTCCCCTCAGCGTCCCTTCAAGATGGATCTACTACCCATTCCTCGCTCCATGTGTTATTAGCGATCCCTTTCGTCTCTTTTCTTTCACATTCCCCGCTTTTCCCCTTTTCAATCCATATGTCATCTATCCATTCTTTGCCTTTTGATCTTAGTCTCCTCACCATATCTCCATTCTAAATCCACCGTCCTTTCTGAGGCTTTGTATCACATGCCTGTTCATCGTGTCTCCATCTTGAACTCATCGCGCCTTGATGACATCTCGCTAACCAGCCCACCCCTAGAACGTCATCGTCCCCGGCGGCCAACAAATCTACGTCGGTGTCGACACCTCCCTCTCCTTCACCCGACCTCACTCAGCCTACATCCCCCCCGGATCCACCAGCGCACAGTTCAGCCTCATCCCCATGAACCAGTTGGCGATGGTCGGCCGCCGCATGCTCGCCTGTTTGCCTCCCAATACGGACATCAACGGATCGATCAGCGCATGGCAGGTATTCGCTCCTCGCACGGATCAAGCTGCGCCGCCTGACAGGCAGTGCGTTGCTTTTGTGGCCCAGACGGCGGCCGCGAAGGATGCGGTTTGGGAGTACATTTAAGAGCGGGAGGCTCAGGAGGAGAAGGACAAGGAGATAGAAAGAGGGTAGGTAGGGTAGGAGCTGTGAAAATGGGTGTCTGACTGGGGTCTCGTGGCTCTGGTTCCGAAGCGACACAGTAGACATGCGAATAGAAACAGGAAAAAGAGAGCGAATGACGTTTGTGCTGAATATGATTTAGTTTCAATAGTTTTGTGTAACCATTCTATGATAAATGCGGATAGGTACTCGAGGTCGTGTGGCGTCGGTGTTGCGTGAGAGTTTGGTTCCGCAACTTTTCTCCAAGCACCAAGTGACGAGAAGAACATACCGTGTCACTTATCATTTACCAACCCATCATTCAGACCCCTCTCGCGTGTCGCACAATTCACCAGGGTCTTTTGTCCCGCCTTTCCGACCGCGGCAGCGGCCAATCATGGCGAGGCTTCTGGCCGAAACTGGACGAAACGCCAGTCAATGCTCATTGAGGCAGGGAGGCATACAAATCCAGATGCTTCAAAAAGCGTGGCTGTCGAGTATGAGCGATCTATAACGCTGGCGTTCAAGATTTTTGATGGATTGATCAGCAGATTGTCTTTATTCGAGCTTTATAAGTTAAGTCTTTATATACTCTGTTCCATTGTTCCATTTTTGGCTACCAGTCACCACATGGTAACGACTGCTGGGCTCGGTTGCACCATGCACCGCTCTCTCGCTTCATGAAAATTAGAGACTCCAACAAAGTCTCGTTCGAACTTGTGTGGCCCCAATACTCCCAAGTCATCCTCTAGATCGCCCTCCACGGGGTCCCTGATGTTCAATTTTTTTCTCATATATTCTGGAAACATTATTCAACGTGTTTTTTGGGATCGTATCCAATTGATTGTTCGCGCCGGGTCCGACAAACTCGAACTCAATCTCTGTGTCGCGTCATGACAACCACTCACGTATCCTCTTGAGCTCCAAGTTACATTTCAGTTTCCTCAATGCGCCGTGCACCCCCAGGGTTACAGATTGTCGCACACAAGAGCCATCCTTTACCGAGATTCAAATCAAGGCACATACGGCAAACGGTCCCACCGAGTCTAGAATGAAAGTTTGCGACCTAGGCCGTCAGTTTGGTTCTAAAAACGGACGAGGAGCACGAATTGCTTCATTTCAGAGTACCCTGCCCCTTTTTCTCACGCATAAGTTGTCTGATTCTCCGTCTCGTCAGCAATTCCTACTCGAATACTTAGCGGCTGCAGATTTGACATTGTTTCAAAAACTTCCGGCTCCATCGGCATGGTATCGAGACCAAAGTTCTGGCCGAGAGATGGTTGGAACACAGGATGCGAAATTCCAGACCCATGGCTATGTGACTCTGGTGACGATTCGTAGACAGATCTTGCGGGCGCCGCAGAATCCGTAGGCGGCGACGATCGTGTTTGAGATGCCGTGTTACAGACAGCTTCCATGGCGATGCCCATGACGGTCAGTTCCTTGTTAATGTTGTTCAGCGCAGAGGATATGACTGTTATTTTGGTTACCAAATCAGCGCGAATACCCCGAATAAAAACAGAAAGAGCGGAAGACAGTGCCATACCTGGGCTGATTTGCCTGACCTGCTGCAAGCATTGAATACAGTAATCGAGTTTTCGCAAGGCTTGATGATCATCTGGGGCCGCCTGAACTTGCAGAAGAAAAATGGAAGACGCAATGTATACGCAATATGCGAGGGACAAAAGGCAAAAGTTCATGGTGAACGTTCTGCAGAAAAGGTCGAAAATGGCAATAATGGAGGTTGCAGATGTCACGCTCTCGACTAGATACCGTTTTATGGCCGAAGCATCATGGAATTCGCGTTGGCCTCTTCCAGTGAGCATTGGCCGATAGAGAAGAATTCTGAAGGCGTGGTACAAGCAGCTGAGGGGCGAAGTTAGTGGCTGCAACATAGTTCGTCCTTTCGCCGAGGACATCTCGACAGCGATTACGAGGATTGCATAGAACGTCCTTACTTTAGAGTCACGATATGAGAAGGAGGTGCTAAGGGAGGCAACGAAGCCGGATCGATTTTCAGATGTTCGGGTAGTTGGTCCCACCACTGCTGCAACCTCGGCTCCTGACAATCAAGACACGCTTGCATCTCTGCATCAGTGTTTTGTGACAGAGGATCGTACATGTGGAGGAGAATCTCGTTGAAAATGACGGAAAGGCGGCACATGCTCATGAAGCAAGACACCGAGTGCGCTGTGGCAGGTGGATATTTCCATGTCGAGTCTGTCTCAGGAATCCCGAAAGGAACCCACAGGTCATTCTCCGCTGAGTCGTCCACTGCGTTCATTTTACTTGCATCAGAAAGAATGTCTCCTTAGGGAAAATGGGATGTGCGCGGACGTTAACGGACTTACACATGACATGAGACGGCGAGAAATCGGTCAACTGTAGAGAAGGTGAGCGGCCGAGGTAGAGAGAAATGAGCTTGTCCCAAAAATAACAGCCCCAATAAATGCGCCGACGAATCTCCAGCTCCTCGTCGCTCAGAGGAATGGAACCTGGAAAACGCTGGCCATCTACGCAAATACCCAGGTGGTCAATTAAGCGGAAAGCCATGCCGCTGTACGTCCAAGCCTGGACAGTATTCCCGAGACTGCATTCTTGCGCGCTAAGAAAGACAAGGGTTTGTATCGTTGGAACTGTGCAGATTCCATCACTCAATTCCTGGAACAACGAGGTTCTGGCATGTTTTCCAAACACACTTCCGCCTCGATACGATTCATCAAGGATTCTCCAGTTTGACGGGTCGCTTCGAGCCCATCGGATGGAATGCGAGATCAAGGCGTTCAGAAGCGTATGAGAGTAGTAAGGCCCCATGGCCTGCATATCGCCTTCGAATCGTCAGTCTGATCTCGATGAATGTGTGGCAGTGAACTTGGTACGTACGTGTGAAGACTGGCCGATAGATGAAACTGAAGAATGGCTGGACCCAACACCAGTGCATGTTGAGGAGATATTGGAATGGCTCCTGGACGACTTGTCAGTCACGACACTGTCCAAATGGCTCAATGATATCCTGCACCCTGCCTCGAACGGATTGAGAGCTCATACAGGGATCTCGAACATGTTCTCCATGGCCCTTTGGTGCCAAGCGTTGCTAACGAGGCGTTCTCGTCGTTGACCATCAATATCCGGGTCACTGTTTACGTGTGCAATCCCCAGACCGGCGGTTCCACTGCGGTCGCTGAGAAGATGGATAAAGCTGGTGGCCCCATGATACGTGATGCCTACCTGGTCTTCCACTTTCAGAGTCTGAAAATTTCGATTGATGCCGTATTCGTCGGAGCCATGGGGCGAGACGTGTTTCGGGTCATCCAAGTTGCTCGTTGGTGGGGACGAGTGGGAAGAATCCGCTCTGGACGGCGGTGATCTCGCCAAGCTATTTACTTGATCTTCCAGCTCCTTGATACGTTCTTCGAGGCGCTGAGTATATGACAAGGTTGGATTGCTGTTGGGGAAGGCGATGGTCAGAAAACTCGGCTCACATCAAGTCGTACCCTGGCGGAGAAAGGTAAGATTGAGGAACAAACAGCTTGTAGATGCACTCATCATTTCGAGCGGAACATCGCCGGCAAATAGGTTGTTCACCTCCGCATTTAACCTATCAAAAGCAAAACAAAGAGCACGTGGTGAGCAGTTCCACACGCAAATACATGTTTGAAGCATCAGACTGTAGACATGACCTCCGCAATAAGGGCGCCGCGGTACGACACGTGTACTTGTGCACCAATGCAAGACATGCGTCGGCCGAGATGCGTCCATTCCAACAACAGCGGCCTGTCTTTCCAGAATTTCTAGACGTACCTTGCGCCTACGACATGGCTCACAAGAGAATGCGCTCTTCTTCGTCGTCTTTGCCGTAGACATGCTGGGAAAACACGATTGCATGTGGCTAGCAAACTAACGTGATGGCGTAACAGGCGCGGCGCCCGACAACATTAGAAAAGTGGCTGTTACGATGATGAGTAAACGTGTGAGGGACTTGGGAGAGTGGGCTGAAGCCTGATCCTGGCGACCGCTCAACAGCTCGTGGTCGTGGAACGGAGGGCGAGAGCAGCCATCAGTCTCGAATCTCGATGTACAAGAAAGCGAGTTGATCTACGCAGGTCGGCAAAGGGCGAGGAGATGAAATTCGCGCGAAGATGGCGATGTGATGCCTGTACAAGCGTGTGTATAACTGTATCACATATATAAAATAACAGACCGGGCCGGCTGGAAAGGAGACGGAAGTCGACGCCGCGATCGACGGGTGAGCGCCTCTGGCAACAGGGAAGCGGCAATCAGAGAATGAGAAAAGGAGAGAAACGCCCCGCGCTGGATGCTTCGGCGAGCCATTCCTGTTTGAACAGCGGTTCATGTGAAGGAAGGCGCCACCCCACAGACGCGGAAGGAAGAGCCATCGAGCTCGACCGACAAACATGTGGCGACTACCTAACACAAACACAGCCTCGTGATTTGGCATGCCTATCAATACAACCCCTCGATGGCTTTACACAGCCACTTGTACCAATTAGGATAGTGTGAGAGGCACCTTTATTTCTGACCATCATTGTTGAACTTCACGTCACGTACTCTTCACTATTCTCAGTATTCTGTAGCGACGTCCTAAGAGGATATATCATGGACGACTGGACCCGGTGCTTCATGTACATACGTACATATGTCTGTCGAACAGGGGTTGGTGTTGTATCACATACCTATACACTCCCATGGCATGCTTAAATATAGTTACATTCATACTCCGTGTGTACTACCTATGTATGCATGATGAATGTAGGTACATATATTCGATCAGGGTACGGAGCTGGGTGGTGGATACACCTGGACTTTGTAGTGATTTCGTCGGTCCGGATTCCAAAGCAAGCTGAAAGACTCAAGAGGCACAATTGCTGATATACCGAGTGAGCTCATAGGAGGCTAGGACAATGCACAATTTACAAAACGATGCTAAGCGCGTGGGCTGTGTATGTATTAACTCCGTACTCCGTACAGGTAGGACTTTGGGTGGGTGTGGCAGAGCATGCCTGTGGGTTGCGTTCAAACTTCACACCCCTTCTCCACCTTCCGTCCAAGGAAGGACCAAGTCTTCCTTCCTCCACACCAGAGCTTTGGCAACAGATGGCTTTTATTACCTCTCTCGTCCGGTAACTGAACCTCGCAAACAGGCACTTATCTCGAGGCTCATGCTGCCATCTCATCATCTACTTTTCACCATGCCGGTGATGCTCGTCAGTCCTTCCTCTGCCGCTCATCGATGATTCATGAGGCATTTCCCAAGCGCCCTGGCCACCTGTCGTATCTCGGCAATCTCACGATACTTGCTGTGGAGATTCCTTCTTCGAATCAGGTGATTCTTTCGAAGCCAGCTCCCAGATTTGCGTGCAGTCAGAACTCGAGAAGATTGGCTGAGAAAGAAAAGAGGCTCAGGCTTGAGGTAGACATTTCGGCATGAGCAGCTCGACTCTGGACACAGCGCACATACGGTGACATTACAGACATACGCCCGGATTGCTTCACGGTCACGGTCATGGTCACGGTCATGGTGTTGGCTGGGGCCATATGATGTTGGTCGACTGCTGACATACAAGGTATGTACATATTTTGCCAACCCCATGAATCATGATTACCTACCCCATTCAGGTATGTATAAGGTACAAGGACAGGGGAATAACACCCAGGACACGCGCGCTAGGAAAATTGCATCGGCAGCGCGGCCGCGGGTCGCTTGCGGTCCACAACTCATCCTCCTTCATGTTGTACATATGCATACTCTCATCACCCATGTACTCGATGCTTGCTGGACGAAACAAGCAGAGTTCGCTCCTGACGAGGCTTTGATAGGTCTTACAGTCGCTACACAGATCTTGCTGGGCTTTCTCGGGCCTTGCCAGCGGCAGATGCAAGACCCCGTCGTTTTTGACCCAGACCAGCTGCTTCATCCAGGCCATGGCTCAATTCTCGCGGCAAAGCAAGTACCGAGAAGATTGATCGAGGGTTGCCATATCTTGGCTAGGGCTGATAGTGTATGCATGCAGCCTACATCCATCCCGCATGCACGCCAACTTATTGTAGGTATGTATTTTACGATTATCCAGGGAACGTACATGTATTTTGTACGTCAGGTTTCGAATGGTGGAGCGCCACCATTTCGAGCATCTTGAGCTGTCGTTCCCTGTTCTTAAAACAATAAACCCAGTAATATCGAACCAGTATGCTGCTGAACAACTTGAACCTTTCTGGCAGGCCGACACAGGCACGTAGTACAATCTGGGTGTATACATCCGTCGATGCTTCTATCTATCTATCTACCCGTCTGTCATTCCTCAAACCTCCGCCTTGTCTTTGGGTCGAGTCTCGCTAAAAACCTGAGTGTTGTCAGTTTCAAGTAGGGACTTCTGAGTTCTTCCTGTAGACACGGCCTCGCTTTACTCTTAAATGCATGGTCAAAGAGGGGGGGGACGGGCCGACTTTGGGACAGCGACATGGGTAGCGGTATTGGCAACAGCATTGGCAGCGGCAGAAATAGCACCACAGCGAAAAGAATGGGTTCATCAATGCAATGCCGAATAGCTCTAGTCTGACTGACAGGATGTATTATGCATACAGGCTGCATCATCTCACTCAACTTAACCCAACAAATAAGGCGTCTCATCCTTCAAGATCAGCGCCGGCTTCCTCGCCGCCAGATCAAGCACCATTTCCGCAAAATAGCTATTCGCCCATGCAAACCATGGCCGCGTAAAGTCGCTCCCGTTGTGCATCTGCACACTTTCGTGGATCAGGCCAAGCCCAGACGTATGATTCATGATCATCGCCAGCCGTTGCCGGATCTCCTCATCGTCATCGGTGCCAAAAATTCCCGACACTTGGGACATAGGCCATGGGTACGTTGCGTTAACGTGGGGACCTCTATTCATGCAGCACAAGGAATGGAGAGAGAAGCAGGCGTTCTCGTGTCAGCAAATCATGGATCATCCTCGTCGGCCGCTTGGGTCATGACAGACAGGGGGGGGGGACGAAAAACTTAAAACTTAAGACCAGTGGAAACATACCCGATCCCGGTAAAAGCCTTGCCGACTGCATAGTAGGGGTTTGCGCGTGAAAACATGGCCTCTTTTGTCTTTTGGTAGGTGCTATCGTTGCGGGGAAGGAAACCCAGGTAGGGCAGCGAGACGAGGCTTGGTACGTTGGCATCGTCCATGATATACTGACCGCCTAAGCCATTTGTTTCGTACGCAAAGATGCCATTGGCCGTCTTTGTGTGCTCGAGAATTGCCTTTCGAATCACGTCTGCGTACTGACGAACTTGTTTGGACACGGAGCCCAGCTTGCGCTCGGCGTCGAGCATGTCGGCTATGTGGCTTAATTCCACGGCTAACATGGCGTTGTCGGAAGTAATAAAGTCTACGTGGTGAGGTCGAGTCAGAAATCACCCCATGCGGGCCGCGGCGCAATGCAGCAAGATATGTACGAGGAGATGCGGTGAAGGGGAACGTACTGAAGACGCATAGATCGTCCGAGGGCCGATGACTCGACGCAACAAGGCCGTTGGCCTGTTTGGGTTCTCCGTTGCCGCCATTCGGCACAGGCGGCGCCAGAGATCCCGTAGTGCCTGTCCAGTTGTAGTAGCTAACAAAGTCCCAGTCGTTGGACCAAGAACTCTGCGACTGCTCGTCGATTGTCTGCAGGATTTTGCTCATTGCATCCTCCCCTGGCAAAGATTGTCAGAGAAGAAGGAAAAAAGAGAGGGACACTGAGGTACAGTGTGGATATGACATTGTCTTACAGTTGCTGTTGATAAAGGACGTATCATGTGTGTTCTGATAGTACGAGCGCGAGATCTTGAGAAAGCCAGCCAGCGAGTCCAGCTCATACTGAAGGGATCTTCTATTAGCAACAAATTCAAGATTGGCGGTTTCTTGCGGGACGCATTACTTTGCACTCAAACACAGTTTGATTGTCGACAGGTCTACGCATGCAAAAGAAGCTATGTCAGTCAAAGGAGTTCCGATGCCGCATTTTCAAATTTCCACTGCAGTCTCAGATTTGGCCGCAACTCACGGATTCACGTTGACCTTGAGGGCATAGTCATTCACCGTCGGCTTCAGCCCCGATTCAGGGGGCGGCTGGAAAGCCCCTATACAAGTTTCCAGTCAGACATGTCCGGTTCCATAAACACGTGTACGATGTCGGGGCCTTAAACAGTCGTACCGCAGTATGGATATTGAGAAATATACCGCGACTCTGTGTTAATGACTGCCTTGACCAGAGCCTTGAGATTATCATCCTGGGGGAGCAATTTATAAAGATGGGCGAACTGATTGCCCGTGTCACGAAGCCATTGCGCCCTGGGGAGTGTTTCGTCAGATTAGTTCGGGTATTGGTTATGCAATCAACCGATCAACTTTCAAGAATACGCACGTAATGTCCTATAAGAAAAGTTTCAAGAGGTCGTCAGCACAGCAACATGCTATCGAGGAGGCTTGATTCAAGACAACTCACACCCGTAACGATGAAGGCCAGATTGGCCGCAGGATCGAAATACTTGACCGTCGTATCGAGCGTAGACGGGAAGGTATTCTCAAACAATCGCGCCAGATCAGGATCCTTGATGCGCGTCTTCATATCCTCGATTACTTTCTACAGTTACGCGCTCCATGTTAGAATCCTGATTCCTGGTGTACGCGCTCCAGGCTCCAGGATAACCTCCCGGCGGTACACCGAACTGGCTTACCTCCACAGCCGGACTCTTGAACGTGCGGCACTCCTCGCTCGGCCGCATATAGGGCAGCTTCAGCGGACCGCTGGAGAAAGGCTCATGCGGCTTCTGCGCATGGTGTGTGTAGTCCGGGCACGACGACGGCGTACGGTTCGCAGCGGCATGGGGAGGTTCCGAGACGGGAGACGCAGTCGCAGTCGCAGGGAATACAGCCGCGAGGCCGGCGACCGCGGTGGCGCGCCGAAAGGAGTTGGTGAGCCGCATTGGAGGTCAGATTTGCGACTACTTAGTACTGATGCTGATTGATAAGTTTGATCAATTATGAAACTTTGGTTAAGTATGGAGGCTGTAAGTCAATTCGAGGTAGGTTCCGGCTCGCTGGTCAATTTATACTACATCCTCAGTTCATCATGGCCTCGGCTTCCTGCATGGCTTGGCTGCTGGGTTTGAGGTCACGCGAGCGTTTTGTAAAATGCAAAAAATTCTCCAACAAACAAAGTGCAGGCAAGCAAGCGCGTTCGATGAAAAAGCCAGCCACTCCCCAGGAGATGACGCTTTCTCGACGACAATTAGCCATGGTCCTGACTCCTTGACTCCTTGACTCCATCCGACCTCCGCCCGCAACCTTTACCCGACTTGTCTTAGCGTCTCCGGCCGCATGGCTCGTTGTGCGGGGGAAAAGCTGGGGAACCGGGGGCATGCGAGTTGTGAGTGGCTGGTTTTTTTCTCTTTCGCGGTTCTCGTCTCGGCTTGCTCAATGCTGGTCCTGTACGGAGTACCTAGACTATAAATGATCCGCTCTTTTGGTGATTTCGGCTAATTGCGTACGGAGCATATCGTATCATACAACCTACCTAGGTACCTTGTAGCATTGGTCCTTTGGTTCCGTCTGGCTGGCAGGACTTTTCGTATTTCGACATCCACTGGAAAGGGAAGCCCAAGTAAATGGGCTCTGCGTCACGGGGTTGAGTTGTGTAGGAAAGTCGTGAGTAGGCTTGACCGTAGCGTTCGTTGTAAGTTGCAATGAGTTGCAACAAGACTCACTTGAGAGTACCTACCTAACCTAATGTATGTACGATCAATCACTGGTCATAATTTAGAGTCAATCGCCGTATAAGTTATATATTCAAATGCAGGATGCCAGGATCACAATTCGCACGATCACTCCAGAACACCATAGCACGCTGTCAAGACTTGCCCCAACACACACACTTCGACCAAGTCACACCCCGTCCGTCGCACACTGTGGGGACTGTTAAAGTGATGATGTGATCGCGGATCAGCGTTGGAACTTGGAGCAACTCATGATCATTGATGCCCTTGTTGTAGATAGATTTTCAACCAAAACAACCATCGCCAATTCACTGATCCACTGATCCACGATTCACGATTCACGATTCACGATTCACGAACTGTGTGTAAGAAAACTCACTCCGTCTACGCGTCGCAAAGACCGTCTGCCACTCGCGGCGGTGTCGAATCCGCATCCCCCCAGTCAAAGCTGGCAATCAGCTTGCCCACCTCGGTGGACGAGTCGGCAAGAATATAGTCCTCTTTCCCGAAGCCAGATACGTCAGCGCCAAGGGTCTCTCTCTCTCTCTAAACACATTTGTGTGGGATAGTCGGAATTAAATACCTCTCTTGGGGAAGTACCACCAATCGTCAGATCGATAAGCATTGTCCGTCAATTGCGAAAAGACATCGATCCAAATCTGCATGGGTGGGGTTATAAGTTAGTCTACAGAACGCGAAGACCTTGGAATGAGTGCGCCATGACTTGCCGCGTTCTTGTCCATATGCATATCATGTTTCGCGCTCGAAATGAAGACCTTTTGTTGCCAGAGTTAGCATCATTCACCCTGGATCAGGTTCACCCTGGATCAGGGCCGCTTCTCCAAAGACATGCCCCTCGGCTCTGGGTAGTAGTGTGACCACATGAGAGCTGTGATCATGAATATACCGGTTCTCACCTTCGGATGATCCAGGTTCTTCTGGCCATCGCACCCACCGCGCGGCTTCTTCGCATCATCAGCCTGAAAAGTACTCTCAATCTGAGACCAGTCCACGCGCTGATATCCCTTGTGCTGTGACAGAAACAGCTGCGATGGCGTCCATTCGCTACCAGTCTTGTTCCAGACCACCACGACGCGCTCCCAGTCACTTTGCGAGCCAGAATATCAGCATACAAGCACAAATAGACGGCCAAATCACCTTAGTTCTCCTCTCCTTCTGTTCTCAATCCCAGGCCGTCAGGTGACACGCCCGTTCGTTGGAACAAACACAAGATACCCCAAGAAACCCATTATGGTGAACGAGCTCACAATGCATGCCCAAAGAGCCCCCGCGGTGTAAACCCATCCTTTGTATAAAACAGGTTATACGCGACCCTCAAGGCCGTTTCCGAACACCGCTTGTAAGAGAAGTACACAGGCAAGCTGGTAAGCGAGTTCCCAACGGGAAGACCTGGGTTTCTGCAATCACAGCCCGATTTTGGCCACGAACACAGCTTCGAGGGAGTAGCTTGTTTGCCGCTAGACGTGGCGAGCGTGGGAATACAGGGCGGCTGGGCGAGCATTTGCCCCATGAGTAACATGGGCTGGGCCTTCATGGCGAGTTCGGGATCACGACAGCGTAGCAGAGCCGTCATGTTCGCGTCGGGAACCGGCGTGATGGCTGCTGTGGTTCGTACATGTGTTATCGCGGCGAGGGATCCGAAGATCACGGACTGGATGAGGTTTCGCATGACACTTCCAGTATATTTCTAGTGAGGCTTACACGATTCTTTGAACGTTTGCGCGTCATCGAGACGGCGAGGGGGGACAGGGAATTCGCATGGTGGTCGAACGATTTGTATATATGCTGTTTAAGGCCACGATAGTCCGAATTCCCCATCAGCTCCCCCCGACTCAAGTGACATCGCGACATGGGCGCATGAATATGTCACCCCTCGCCCTATGCGCCCATGACGCATGCTCACATACATCCTGCACGTGGTATGCACTGGAAGTGGCATGCGGTGGTATTGAAAAGGGCCCAGTTGCGGTCATCATGGCCGAGTGAGCTTCATGTTGATGAGCTCACGAGCGCAGTCGGTGAGAAAGCATGATGCTTTGGATGGTATGGGTGCCAGATTGTGACTGACTGCTTGGCGATCAGCCGATGGTTGAACACGGGGGCATTTCGACAGCGATTGGTCTGCCTCGTCTGTCATACACAACTTACAAGGTAAACACAAACGGCCCCCATCTGAACCGCGATAAGCCCTTGGGTTCAGTGTTCACACTCTTGTTGCCGCGCGTACATATATTACACCAGACGGCCCTGGTTAGGTATTTGCAACGCACTCCGAGCACCACGGGGACGATGTTGTCGCAAACTGCTTGCTCAGCTACATTGATGGCAGTTGTTTTCAGCTGCTGCTCGCTGCTTGCTGCGCCGCCCAATCAGCCAGAGATTGTCCACAGTCCAATACAGAAAGAGTGAGCCTTCGTGTTATAGCTTATAGCCCATATACAGCAAGTCAGCTTCTGTCAAGGACTGACCCCATCATGTGTTGCGTCAGACACATGAGATAGCGCCGGGAGTTGTTCATGCTGTCCTCTTCTTCAGGGAACCACGGACGGCCGCTCGTATTACGCGGGCATGTGTGCATGTGCTCCCTCGTATGAAACGAAATGGACCGCCTTGCCCCTAGGTTGTACATGTTGTGTTAAAGAGGCTTTCCGATGTGATGGAATCGTCACGTCCAGTTCTTGCATGCGCCGCCATAACCAGGTATGTATGTGCAAGGATCTCGCGCCACGGCGACGTCATCGCATCGGGGGAGCTGACGCCTGCGTTGGTGCCCCCGGCAATGCGAAATTGGCCAAATGTGACGCCATGACATGCCGTGTCCTGATGTCCAAGACTCCAAATGCCAGTCCTGACAATCCGGGGCATGTCGCCTAACCTGTGCCCGCGAGGTGGCTTCCCGTCGCGACAAGACGAGGTCCGCATCGCAGATGAGGTCATCGCAAGCCCGCAGTGCGCACACGACACACTATAAATCGGCGCTCATGAAAGAGATCTCGTTCCAAGGCGACGAGACTGAGCGCGCCAGTATGGACATGCGCATCGAAATATTGCAAGGCCTAGGCTAGGCGTTTCTCGAGCTGGCCAGTCCGAGTTGACTGATATGCGAAGCAGCGCATTAGACGCGTTGCTCTTTGGGTCACGGGGTATTCAGAGTGTTATCAGACTTGTCACTCGATATTTTTCTTTCATGCGCATCGCGTGAAGAAGGTGTCGACATTATTGAGCTTAGTTGTGATTAAACAGCCGTGGGGTGATTTCATTTTGCACGCAATACAAAGCCCCACCCAGACACCGCAGAAGCTGGACCAGAAGCTTCCTTTTACCACCAATCAACCACCCGATTTCTGCCATCTTCATGATATGAGGTGGGGGACCCCTTCTGCCTTTTAACGCCTCTTTGGACAAAAGACTCTCTCTCCATCTCTTTGCTAAAACAAAAGCTCCTCCAAGAAATCAAAGCAACACCAAACACCGCAAGGCAAAATGTCTCACTCCGCCCACCACATCAACTCGCCCGAGGAGCTCCAATCCCTCCTCTCCTCCACCACCTACGTCGTTGTCGACTTCTTCGCCGACTGGTGCCCCCCCTGCAAGGCCATTGCCCCCATCTTCGAACAGCTCGCCGGCAAGCACACCCAGCCAAAGTACCTGGCCTTTGCCAAGGTCAATGTCGACAAGGTAGACGGCCTAGCCGCGACGTACCAGATTACCGCGATGCCAACATTCATGTTCTTCAAGGAGGGGAAGCAGGTTGCCGTGAATGGGCAGTCCTTGCTGCGGGGCGCGAACCCAGCGGTGCTGGGGGAGGCGGTGGAGAAGCTGAGCGGCTTGGCGACGGCCAAGGCTGGGGAGGCGTCTGCTTGAAGAAGAAGAAAAGAAGAAGAAGAAGAAGAAGAGGAGGAGGAGGAGGAGGAGGGGGGAGGGAAACGCTCGCTAGGAGGGGTAGTATGGACGATGGAGGAATGGGATGGCCTGATTGATGGCTACCTACTACATACACCTATATGAGGGAAACGGCTACAGTACCAATGGCGAATGCGAATTAGATGCTGGCATTGAAATCACAACGCACATTTGTGCCATATGATGTCGGAGATTGTGTGTCAAAGTAGATACCCGATGATGTCTACCAGCTCTTATGAAGGCCAATCATAAGTAAAGGTCGATTGAATAATAGCTTTACCTCAGGTCTATATTGTCTACCATCGGAACTTCTCTTCAAAATATTCTATTTCGCACAAAGTCCGATCCATCGCCTCCACCACCGCCCTCCGCGCATCATCTGCCAATCTCGCCGGTCCACACGCCACGACAGCCAAGCTTTCTCGGCCAGCAGCACAATCTTCCACCGCTTGCGTAACAATTTGCCACGCGCTGGGCCGCTGGGAATGCCGGGCGATCTGCGGCGGCAAATGCACGCCATCGCTGCTTGAGGGCGTCTCGGCCGAAAAATATATGTTGATGGACAGAGTTCCGTCGTCTGCTAGAGCCAGCGCGTCGAGCATGTCCCTGGCGATGACTTCTGCTGCCAGCGCTGGCTCCCGCACAGCCCAGTGGAGCTGCATCGACGTGATGTTGTTGGTCTCTCTGCTCTGTGCGGCCAGGCCTTGCAAGTAGGAGATGGGGAGGACGACGCCGCTTCCGCCGACGATGAAGACAACGCGGTTGAATAGGTGCAGTGGCTGGTGGTGTCCATACGGCCCATCCACCAGGACACGCATCGGTACCGGGCGTGGTGATGCCGATGCCGCGAGGTCGCGAAGCCGACTGGTAAAGCCGTCGTAGGGTCGAATCAGAAACGTGAGAATCTTGCCCGCACTCGGCGTGGCCTTGGTTGTCGGCGTATCAGGGGTCCCTTCCCCGGCGATGGTGTCCGTCTCCAGCAGGGGGATCTGTTCGCAGAGCGTCTTCATGTTCGGACTGATTCCGTCCCCCACGGAGGCCACAGTGAAGGGGTGGCTTTCCCAGAACCGCGTGTCGTCCAGGATGGAGAGGTAATAATATGTACCTGGCTGGGCTGGGTAGGCGTCGACGCGGCAGGGGATCTCGAGCCGCACCATGTTGGCGGCTGGGCTGTAAAGCGCGGCTGTGACGGTCGCTTTTGTGGTCGGGTTGAAGAAAAGAATGCGGAGGATGCGCATGGCCCTGTCAAAGACCCAGAGAAGGACGGGGATCCAAAAAAGGGCGTCGTATTCGCCGTTGAAAATCGAGACGTGACTGTAGAGATTACTGAGTTAGTTGTCAAGCGCCAAGGTAGGATACCTCAACATCTTCGTTCCTTTGGGTTGTTCTTTCACGGTCCTCCCTTAATTTATTCGATTTTCTTTCTGTCGATCCGTTTTCCTCCCTACATCTATCTTTTTGCAGAGACGGATCGAGTGGTGAGCGAAACTTACCCAAGCATGGTGGCCAATACCACAACAGACATAACAACATGCAGTATGAGGAATAATTCGTAATTTTGCCGCCGGAACCAGTATATGGAGCATGCGATCAGCGCACACATCACCACTGTTGCCTGCAAAAATTCAGCATTAGTGAAGTACAGGGCAGCGTTGCCGTGCGGCCATCAGAGAGGCCATTTCGCGATATGAACATACTACTTCACCGACAACCCAATACATGTGAGTCCAGTACCCAGCGAAATACGCCCAACCTCTTTCTGTGCACGAAAGGTTAGAAGATTTACATAATCAAAGATAATATGGTGAAACGGTGACAAGTTAGAAGAAGAAAGGAAAGAATAAGTAAATCCGAGCATCACGACCTCGCGGAAACACGAACCCTGGAACGCAATAACGGTATACCCCACAGAATGCACCACAGCCTGCAGCGTCGCTATCCTCGCAATCCATCGATGAAAGTTATTGTATGTACCAAAATCCCACCCCGTGAGCCATATGGCCGCGTTGTTACGCATGCCGAAAAGCCATATAAGGGGGAAATTTGCAAACGAGATAATGCCGGTCCGATCAGACATATAGCGAAGAATCTGCTGGGTCTCGCTGCCGAAACTGCAGCCCATACAATTAGAATCCTCAGTCAAGCATGGAACCCAATACCCTCGACCGGCCCGTTCCTAAGAAAAACACAATGGCGCAGTCAGGCAGTACATACTACAAGTTGACGGGTGTAATCTTATACCCGCGTATGCTGAACAGGATATTAATTCCCGCAAAGACCCCCAGCGTCAAGGCCTGTACTCGGAGCGGAATCGTTCCACACCACGTCTCCGTGGCGGCCTTGTACCCAAACGCAGCCGGTACCGTCACATTGCGCTTCAGCCATCTGGATGTTTCGAAGCGGTGCGTGCGCTTGTACAGACGATATCCGTGAAGGGTTCGTAAGACGGCCAGCCTAAGTCGGTTGACAGCGCCCACGGCCACGACTATCACCCAGAATATAACCATGGCGGAGCCATACCGGAAGTGTTGGCGCGTAACGTAGCTATACGCATTCTACAAAACGGGGTATTATATTAGCATCACGCCGTCGATCTAGAACGGGCCAGAAGGACGCACATGCACGACTCACCAACGTATCGAACCACGCATGTTGAAGAGCAGAAGAAGGAACCACAGCGTCACGAAAGACGTGCTCTGGTGGGAACTCCCCATGCAGCTGTACATGGCGCAGCCGTTCAATGTCCCCGGCCGTGTAGTTGGAGACACTGGACCACGACGGGATCGCGCTGGCCCCCTCGGCGAGACACATATCGTTGAGCGCATCCCAATCGGTATCTCGCGCGCTCTTTTCGCAGTAGACAGCTACGCAGAGCAGCGTGGATTGGAGGGCTATTCGGCTCTGGCATAGCGGCGCGGCCGGCGCAGGCGTGTCGTGGAATCGCAGGCGGGCGATGGGGTTGGTGCAGGATCGGAGACAAGTGTCGGGTGGGTTTGCTGTCGCGCTGGCTGCAAGGGGCCAGAGCAGGCAGCAGGCCAGCAGTGATGCCGGCCGGCCCAGCCAAATCATCTCATCGGTGCTGAGAGTTGGTGTTGTAGGGAAGTAAGATGTTCGATGTGCGGTTTGGCGGGTTTGGCGGACGGAGGTAGCATCTGGATTCTGAACAGTCAAGAATCAAGATGGACGAATCGCCCCACATGCCCCGGGCCTCCATTTTGCATTTGCCGGACTCCGGTCACCCGGGACCCGCCGATGACACAGGTGCCTTACCTCCTGACTCCTGAGTCCTACATATGTACATTGTAACATATGTACCTACAGTTGATGTGCATTTCTACAATACATGCACGTTGGCTTCTGAACCACGTAGGAGGACGACAAGGCCAGGCTCAATTATCATAATTGCAATAGATGCCATGTCTCACTTCATACGACTTTGTTCATTCAGTCTGGTTTTGTTCGCCAATCGTGTCCTACAGTTCCTATATCTTGCTCGGTCTTGATCCCCCATCCAGACGAATCACCGTACCATTCAGCATGACATTCTCAATGCAGTGCTTCACCAAACCCGAAAATTCCTCGGGCTGGCCCGGCCGCCGCGGGAATTCGTACGTGGCCTCCAGAGACTTCCGCACCTTGGGGCTCATCATGCTGGTCATGCGCGTCTCAAACAGCGACGGCGCGATAGTCACGCAGCGGATGCCAAAGCGCGCCAAATCTCGCGCCATGGGCAGAGTCATAGCCGCCACGGCGCCCTTGCTCGCCGCGTACGAGACTTGGCCTTTTTGCCCGTCAAAGGCAGCAGAGCTGGCTACCATGATGACGACGCCGCGCTCCCCGTCGGGACCTCCGGGGGCTTTGGCCATTTCGGCGGCGCCTAGGCGGACGAGGTCTAAGACGCCACGGAGGTTGATGCCGAGAACAAAGTCGACGTCGTCAAGGTTGCATGGGTTTCCGTCTCGATCTAGGATCTAGACACCGAGTATGAGTGACGAACTGATCACGGAGAGCATGGCGCCATTCATGACGAACGAAGCAGGGGGGCGAAAAATAAATTAAATGCTCAAGGAAGGTCAGAGAATCCGTCCATCACGTACAGTAGCCGGCAAAGAAACTCCGGCAGCAGGAATGACTCCTCCTATGGGCTTTTTCACTTGCGCAGCCCACTCCGCCGTCTCTCGCACAGCCCTGGCGATGCTCTCCGTGTCGCGCACATCGCAGGCAAAGAACTTGGCCGCGGATCCCGCTTCTTCGACGGTCTGGTGCCCATCATCGTTCATGTCCAGAATGGCCACGTTGCCGCCGTTGTGCAGAATCTCCCGCGCGCAAGCCTTACCTAGACCCGAGGCGCTGTGGAGGCCAGTCAGCAGTGAGCACAAGCATGAAGATTCGTGTGGGAAGAGAGGCTGGGTCTCGTACCCGCCGGAGATGAGAAACGTGCGGTTCTCAATCTTCATCGTGTATGGCTGCGTCTGACGAGAAGTAATTCCGATGATCCTGAACCGAGACAAAGACGGTCAAAAGAACTGATGTCGGAATATCATCATCAGTTACATCGTGAGAGGTAGGAGGAGGTAGCTTTGGCAGGGGACCTCGGCTTATCGAGGTGGGTCCCGCCGTGACAGTTGAACTTGGGATCGCCCAAAAAGGCAAAAAGGGACAAGTGGATCTTGCAAGTTGCAACTTGCAAATCGAAAGCCCGGCCGACGCCTCATCTGCTGTCCAGGACAGACGCGAATGCGTGTGCCAGATGATGTGATCACTTGTGGTATCGACGCTTCAACACAGTCATCAGACCTCATCATCTATCCTCTCCTCCATGGCGTGTGTCAGTTAGTCCATCTGCGATCGCAAGCGTAGACGTAACAATTGCGGTGAACAATCAGAGCAGCTTAGTCATGGAGCCAAACTACTTTGGCGTCATGGCCAAGGAGCGGTCGCCGAAGCGGTCGCCGCGAAACGGTTGGTCCTCACAATCCTACTTGTAGATCCGTCCCGCCAACCCGTCTCGACCGGGTAAATCCACAAACCACCTCCCGTTCCTCGTGCTCGTGCTCGTCCTCATCCAGACCTTACCAGATGCTCGTGTCCGAATGCGACTTGCTCGAGAATCACGCCGTACCGACTGTGCGAATCTATTCTGCCCGTCATGACGAGGCCGCGACGTTCGTCCGGCGCCAGCGATGACAGCGCCGACACAGCTCGCGATCAGGTATACATACGCGGGCCTCTCCACAACCCCTCTTGCGGTTGGCACCGATGGGATGAACGGCGGACGATGGCGATGAGGCTGACCATGATGGCAGGAGCTAGGAAGCATGTACGACTACTTGGCCAAGATTATCCTTCTCGGCCCCAGCGGTACTGGAAAGTATGCCATCTTCTACGTTTGCAACGATGACTGTCTACCCATCTGCGAGAGCACCACGTTGATCGAATCTCCCGGAACAGATCTTGTCTCCTACACCGGTTTATCAAGAACGAATGGCGTGTCCTATCCTCGCAAACCATTGGCGTCGAGTTTGCCAGCAAAATCATCAAGGTCGGAACAGGGGCACGTCGCAAGCGGATCAAGCTCCAGGTACGTTTCATCTTCCGGCTCACAACCCCCTATTCATATTTTCAAGTCTGACAAACCACAGCTTTGGGATACAGCAGGTACTGAGCGGTTTCGCTCCGTCTCGCGGTCGTACTATCGCGGTGCAGCCGGCGCCATCCTCGTCTACGACATCACATCCCACGCATCCTTCCGGGGCATCCAACCGTTCCTCAACGACGCGCGCGCACTAGCCTCACCAAATTTGAGCTTGATGCTGGTGGGAAATAAGCTTGACCTGGCGTCAGATTCCTTACTAGATGTCAATCTACCACCGACAACCCCCAGCAGCGTCGGTTCCACGTCCACCATAACTGCCGCGTTTGGCGATTCGCACTCCCTCTCCACCATGGGCACATACACAGTCGGATCCTACTCAAGTTGGGATCGTGGCGGCGGTTCCATCGGGCCAGGCATGCAACAAAGAGCGACCATTGCCCTTGAAGGCCGAGAAATCAGTACCTCGGAAGTCACGAGGTGGGCAAGCTCAGCGGGTATATCCGTCGTCACCGAAGTCAGTGCTCTCAACGGCGAAGGAGTCGACGAGATATTCAATCGTCTCGCGCGCATGATTCTCACCAAGATTGAGCTCGGGGACATTGACCCCGATGATCCCATGAGCGGTATCCAATACGGGGACGGTGGAATCTGGAACGCAGCCAGCGATGGCGGCAGCGTCAAGAGCTCCATGACTGGTGCGACCGTGGACGACGGCATCAGCGGAGTACGGCGGCGCAAGCGAGGGAGAAACAGAAACCAGAATTGGGGGTTGAGAGAATGGGAGGAGGTATTTACGCTGAGCGGCCGCAATAGAAGAGGCGGAGGGTGCTGCTAACTTGGGTAGCATCCGCTCCGCAGCCCAGACGGGCATCGACCGGCTGATTATTCCCGGAAAGTCTGCTTTCAAATCATGTTGCTGACTATTCCCGTGGTCTGAAGCGTCTGGTTCATTTTTTTTGTGCTTCTTATCCAGTCTAACCGTTGACGCGTCGTCCGGCGTTTGGGGAGGAAAGTAACGCGATACGACCGGTCTCTGTAGGGGAAAGCACCCCATAAGACGACCGCGCTCTTCTTTTGTCCTTTTTTTGTTTTTTTACTTTTTATGCGTTTCCATGACCTAGCACACGCGACATTACATAGCATTTATCATGATATCCCCACGCGAATACACGTATAATAATCGAGCCTCCTCTGTCAAATGATGAGACTTTCGAATATGGGCTTGGGTTAGCTTCTACTTAGACGTCTTTGAGGCGAGTGTTAAATTTGTATGTTCTTGGCGATCTTGTCCAGACCTGATGATACACAGCTAAAAGGCCCGAGGGCGTTCTTGTCCAAGGCACCCGTCCTCGATGAGACGTTAATTGTCGCCCAGCTTTGCCCTTTTCGCGCGTCCCTGGCTGTGGCACAAGTGTATACTCTGGTGGGAGATGGAATAAGATGGACTTGGAACGTTTAGTCTGACGTGTTGGTAGCTTCGCGGTACTGCCCGGTCGGACAGCCACAGAAACCAAACGGCTCATATACGTACCACACAATCAACTTTTAGACAACTTTCAAGGCGGGAAATGCCCCGAAACCATCCTTCTTTGTTTCCTCTTTGTAAGAACCTTTTTTCAGGAGGAAACAACAGGTATATTGGATGTTCCGTTTACATAATTCTTTGCAGTTTTGATTGCTATTCAAAACACCTGCGCCTACCTGCTAGCAGCCAAGCACTCATTCTATAATAAAAAGCCCAATAAGAAAAACATTGGTACCGTACCACCCCCCCGGCAAAACGCCCCGCACACTTCGTACATGACTCCTGAGTCCTGTATATACAGATAAGAGCACCTAAGCCAAAACGTGTACAACACTGTACAAAACAACGCATGAAGAACAGGAATCGGAACAAGGTAGACAGTTCATCAGGATTACACGTTATAATCAAGAGGTGACAGACGGAACTAGGCCAAACCCCAGGCCTCCTGCTCATCGAGAGCTCTCATACATCGTAACCAGATTGGGATATATGAAAGAAAAAAAGAAGAAAACAGAAACCAACGGCAAGACCCCAGTGCATTAATGCACCACGGCTTCTACGCCACCGAGGAATCGTCGCACGCGGCAAATGTCAAGCTCATCCTGTTCACTTTCAACAGCCTTGAGTAGACCATCGACCACGGCGTCGACTTCGCTTTCTTGCACACCCGTGCACAGGGCGACCACGCGGCGGTACTTGACTTCGACATCTCGACTGCGGCTCTTGAGAGCCTGCACCATCTTGCGGGTGACATCACGACGGCCTTCGATGGCGCGAAGACGAGCGCGCAGAATAGATGCGGAGGGAAGGATTCCTTTGTTGCTGCTTCCACCGTCGGTTGCTGTTGACGACTCCTCTGCTGCCTCGAGCATTGCAGAGAGCTCAGTTTCCCAGGATGAGGACGGATTGGGTTGCGAGGATTGTGATTGCTCGTGTACCAGGCGGACCTGTTCGTTCTCGCGCGCGTGGGCCAGGTTAGCGACTTTTTGGCGGGCTAGTTGTTGCTTCTTTACACTCTCGGTGAGTTGCTCGACACTTCTTCGGGCCTCTCCGAGTTGTGTAGATGTGGTGCGGAGGGTGGCGTGCATGGCGTCTAGTGAGGTCTGCTTGCCCTTCATCTCTTGTTGAAATGCCGCCCCGGTTTCGTTAAGCAAGTGGGTGATTGCTAGCGTCCTCGGTGGTTAGTCAAATAATAATTGAATATCTTTTGTTCCTTTTCCGCATTTCTGCTTCTATCTCTCCTTTGGATTTGCTTCCTTCTACAATCTGTGTCTTTCGAAAAACGGAAGAAAGGGAAAAACTCACAGGCAATTATCTCATCGCTGCTCTCCCGCGTGCGTTGACTTGAACCAGCGACTCCATTTTTATCCGTCGAGGCATCATCGCTTTTATTCTTGTGATCGCCATTTTCTCCCCCGATGCCGAAATCAAGAGGCCGTAGACCAACGCGATTGGCAATATTGGGATCTGCGCCCACCTCAAGAAGCTGCGAGATGATGCTTCGATTACCGATTCTGGCACCGATATTGAGAGCAGTATCACCCGAACTGTCCTGGGCATTAACAATCTCACTCATGAAACGAGCAATGCCCATCTTAGGACTTGAGGCAGATTGCGAGTTGCTTGGCGGCGCGGTCCCGTTGACCTGGCTGCTCGGGACACTTCCTTGCCGAACCACCCATTCCAAAAGGCTTTCGAGATAGTATCGACTGGCGGCGTTGCGACCTTTGACAGCGCTAGTCACGGCAATGTGATGTAGTACAGTTCGACCTTTTTGGTCTCGCGACTCGATTGTACCTCCCAGAACCTCGAGCAATTCAGGAAAAGAGCCTTGATCCATCGAGTTGGTCACGAGGCAGGCTCGCATCAGAGCAGTCTCGCCCGACGCATTGACTCGATGTGGCGATGCCCCGGCAGCTATCAGGGCACGCAGAAGTGACATACGGGATAGCGTAGCTGCCCAGTGTAGAGCAGTGTGGCTCTGAGGGTCGATTGGCATATCGAGCTCGGCTGGAGTAAAGGATCGAAGCATGTCATGCTTGTCGGCATCCGTCATGGACGAATCCATGAACAAGCCCATCAGCATGCCGCGCTTCACCTCAACATCGGGAGACATGTCGTAGGGCAGTGGTGGTAATGGTCCATGGCTCTCCTCGTCAAATGATCCGTAATTTGCGGCGTGTTGCGTGAAGATGAAGGACTCGTTTGGTTCTGTGGGCGAGCCGGGAAACGCTGATGCATACATGTCCATATTGCTTTGTCCATAGCCACTCACGCTATCTGTCGGTGTCATTGTCACTCGCTGGCGTTTTCTAGGAGGTTCCGGCTCAGGCGCTGCAGACATGGAAGCGTCTGCGCTTTGTTGCGTCGAGAACGCAGAGTCTGCTTGTTGTCCATAGTCGGAAGTAAAGCTCTGCTGTGAATTCGCTGGAACATCATCTCCGTTCTGCATCGAGGACTGTCTGCTGAAACTACCAGACGCGCGAGCAGGGGCGCGACTCCGAGGGCCGGGCGAGTCGAATCGGGCTTTGCTGATGGCCGCGACGGCATGTGATGCTGTGCTGGAGATGTTCTTGAAGAATGTTCCCGTCATGCCATTCGGCCGGCCATCCATACTAGAGTTGTACAGGCGCTTTCGCTGAGCTGCCATGGCCTGCTCTTTGGTGGGCGTGTTGAAATCTCCTCTGCCAGCAACGCCGCCGTCCTGACCCATATCGTACGTCAACAGTGGTCGGAGAATATCCTCAACGCCATATTGACGGCAAACCTCAACGCCCCTCTCAAACTTGATCCACGTGCCCTGGTATTTGCCATAGCCTCCCTGCACCTTTTCGTGTTCGCCGGTCTGGATCTCCTTTTCGAGGATTTTGGTTCGCTTGCCTTTATCAACACCAGCAACTTTGAGAATCTGCGTAGCATTAAGCCATGAGTCCTGTCTTCGACGCATGACCGCCACATTATTGACTTCCATTTCGTATACGTCGACGCCAGAGTAGGAGGCCTAGAGTGTGAAGGTAAGTAGAGTGAAAGATATAAATGGCTACTTGCCACACGCATCCTCCAAGCCGCGTCCAATACTGAAGAAAAAGGTGAAGGGATTGCGCCGGGTCAACTTACTGAGTATATTTGAGGGCCATCAGGGGTATTGTAGGGTTGGTGAAAAGAGGCACTTTGCCTCGGTTGGGGTTGTTGGCTCATGGAGAAAGACTGTTGCGAGGTCTGCGATGCGGGAGCCATCATGGATGTCTGTCGAGATTGTGTGGAGAGAGCAGCCTGAGAATTCGTTGAGACTAGATCGACTGATATGGAGTGATGCAGTTCGATATACATACAGATTGATGCAGTGTTGCGCAGGGGATCGTTTGCCTTGGCAAAGTCCGCTATCGCCCGAGAAGTGCTCCCAAAGTTCGTGTGACTATGATGATGCTGGAGTCTTTGAGTCCAAAGACGAGACTTGGACAGCACTGGATACACTGTATCGAATGCTTGAGTCGAATACGGGAGTCGGGATGCACCAGACAGCTTTTTGGCGAAACGAATGGCGGAGCAAGTGGGTTGGCAGCAAAACAGCAGGGGAGCGAGGCTAGCCGAAACGCAAATTCCTAGCCTGATGTGTTTGCACGATCCCATGTATGTAGGTGTATACCTACTCCGTCTGCACCCGAGCAAAGACGGTATGACGATCGTCGATGGCTGCTGCAGGAGGGCCAAAATGATGCGGCCGTCAATTAAGCACGACGTGTCTGTTTCGTGAATCTGACGGGTGAAGGCGTGTTGAGGCGTGTTGAGCGTGTTGAACGTGCGAAGGGCGCGACGCGAAGCCAAGCGAAGCTCGGGTGGGGCACGCGCAACCAACCAACCAGCGGGCGGATGCAGCCCGAGGTTGGGCCGGCGCGAGTCAACTCGAGCCAGCAACAAGGATTGCAGAAGCCTTTCAATAGCAGCATAGCAGCATCGTCGACTCGAGATACAGACACAAGTGAACTCTCACAGTCTTTGCTCCGTTTGACTTACTTCGTGTGGATTTTCGGGCGACAACTACGATGCCTGCCTCTTGGCACCCCGTGCCTCTGTCTCTGAAGCCACTGCAGCTCTATCGTCACCTCCTCCGAGAAGCTTCCTATTTGCCCCCAGCCTTCCGAAAAGTAGTCGACTCGACGATTCAAAAGAGGTTCCACGACCATAAAATAAAAGATGCGCTTCTCACGAAACGCCTTGCCAAGGCCAAGTCCTCACTGCGCATGTTACGAGCCGCCAATAGCGGCGACAAGGATGCCATGCAGAACCTGGTGATGAAGGGTTTTGGCCGAACCGGACTCAGGAGACGAGAGCTCATGAGCGAATTGGTCAAACCCCAAGGTCCTGGCGACTCTGAAGCTCTGGAGAGCCTACTTGCCGAGTCCACAGTCTCGAGCACGACACAAGAGACTCCTGCACAAGAGACTCCTGCACAAGAGACTCCTGCACAAGAGACTCCTGCACAAGAGACTCCTGCACAAGAGAAGTTACGGAGTTCGAAAAACGCATTCTTCGAGAAATGGGATACGCCGAAGCTGCTGAAGCTTCTGCACTCTATGAAGCAGCAACAGGGGGCTGCAAAGGGCTCCACGAGCTGGCAAAAAGGAACTTTGAAGGCGATCAACCCGGAGCAATTTGTTCCGGAAACCAACATATGGGGCAAACCGCCTGCGGCGTGCGTTGTGACGGCCAAACGAGCACACTGGTGGAGGAGAATGGCCGAGAAAATGATGCCGCCTCTAGGCAAAGGCGAATGGGAATTGTTGGGGCAATTGAGCCAAGGCGGACAGGATGCTGGCGAATGGGCCATTCCCTCCAGGCGGCCCCTTGCTCTGACGCGACAATCGAGGAAAACGTCGAATCACTGGGACTGGAAGGCTTACATTGCCAGGCCGACGGCAAACGTCGAGAGACAAAGGTCCAGGGCACTACGACGACGCTCCGGTCTACAAGGCTCCGGTCCGTACGCCGGACATGAGCTCAGCAAGGAGGTGTCCGGCAGATGGTTCCGAAGAGTCTATAACAGAGCGTGGCAAATCTCCTCAAAGATGGAACAAGACCCCAACACGCTCAACTATAAATTCGAATGGGGTCGTGCGATGCCCAAGCTGCCCTCGGCGATCCCGTTGCAGATGCAGATTTTCGAGGGGGTGGATGAACGGGGCAATTTGCCGTGCGAAAAACCAGATGCTGCACCGTCGACTCCACGCCGTGAGCCTGCCACGCGAACTTGATGCTGGACTTGAGATCAAGATCCACCGCTCAAACAGTTTGCCACCTTTCATACCGACAACGGCGTCATGATCCAAACTATGGCAGATTTCTTTGCCATTCTCCATCTCTTCCTCGCTTCTGGCTTGGTCTGACCCGCTATGTGCCCTTTCGATAAGCATGATCCCGGCATGCAACAGCGTCCAGGCCAAGACAGATGGTATGCCTGTTCATCTTTCTTGCTAGAACAACAATAATGCTTGCAGTACTTATACCACAGTATTTACATTCAATGCAGCTGTTGCTACTGGCGACTTAACCATCAATTGCAAACTACGTCACATCGCTCACTCGACAGAGACTCTGCATGTATGTCTAGTAACTCCTCTATGAAGCGGAATTCCAGTACCAGCAGTACCAGCACCAGCAGAGACGAAACAAAATTCTACAGCAAATAGCGATACGAGGGATTCAAATCCCCCAGCGCAACCTTCTCCTCCCCGGACACGGCCCGAAGCCGGCCCTCCATGCTCCTCCGCTCCCGATCACGGTTCGTCTTCCAGCACGCCAGTGCATACAAGACACAGGCGACGGCAGAAACGCAGCAAAAGCCAATGCAAGAGCTGTAACCGAGGCTATAGTCTGACTTGCCGGCCTTGTCCTGCTCAAAGACAAACGAGGCGATGATGCCGCCCAGGTTACCGAAGCCAATCTGCCAGGCGCTGCCGATAGCGCGGCGATGATGGCCCCCCAGGTTCATGTTGAACCAGCACACGATGATGGGCATGGCGGTGTAGACGCCCATGACAGCGAGAAAGAGCGCCGTGTACTGCACGTCGATGTTGGTATTGACAGCCTTGAGGACAGCGAAGCCAGCAATGGCAAGAAACACAGCCAGGACCGCAAAGAGTGCCCGGTGTCGGAGCCTGTCCGACACAAAGGCCACGATCATGGAAAACACAAAGGCCACAGCCCAGGGCGGCACGCTGCGCAGCTGCGTCTGCGTCGGACTATAGCCATAGCTGGAGATGATACTAGGCGCAAAGTACGCGTAGCCGTACGCCGGGACGATGAGGCCCAGATACATGACACCCCCAAGAAGCACTTTGTAGTCCCGCAGAACGCGGCCTACATCGCCGAGGGTGATGCTCCGCTCCAGACCCGCGTCTCCCTGGTCGAGCCGCAGCTTCGCGGCGACGTATTGCCGCTCGTCTTCGCGCAGCCAGGTGGCCTGTTCGGGAAAGCTAGGCAGCAAGAAGTAAAAGGCGAAGCTGACGAGGACGGTGAAGGCCCCCTCGAGGATGAAGATCCAGCGCCAGCCGCTGTAGCCGCGCTGGCCGCCCATTTGGCCAATGGCGGCGGCGAGGAGGCTGCCGAATGCGCCGGCGAGGGTGGTGCTGTTGAAGAAGAAGGAGTAGCGGCGCTGGGCTTCGTGGCGACGGTACCACATGCCGATGAGGTAGAAGGCTGCGTGGGTCAGCAAGCACACATGATGCATGTGTTGGCGTTTGTATATACATTTTTGACAACATGTATATCTTGGCTGGTGGCTTTGCAACAAGGAAGATGTATGTATAAAAAGTGCCAAATCAACAAAGGACTCACCTCCTGGAAACATGCCCGTCTCAAACAAGCCCAAAAAAAAGCGCGTGGCCAACAATCCTGCGTAATTCTGCACCACGCCCTGCAAGATAGTCGTGACGCCCAGCAAAAACATATTGAGAGACAACCATGTGGCCGGAGTAAACCTCTTGAGGAGCATGTTGGACGGAATCTCGAAGAGGATGTAGGGCACGAAGAAGATGACAATGGCGGTGTTGAAACGCGACGGAGGGTTGAGCATATCGAGGTCTTCGCGGAGGTGGTAGATCTTGGCGTTGGCAATGTTGACGCGGTCTATTCTTCATTACTATCATATCATGCTGGATGAAATCTGGTTGTGTTTTGTTTCATTTCTTTGAAAAAAATTAGAGCAGCAGTGTGGGCAATGGGGCAGAAAGCACAATGCCGTTGTCCAAAGCTGCTTAAGTCCACAGGAAAATCATATGTAATACAGTGTAAATGTCAAGATGTTTTGCGCAAAATCCGTGTACATATATGGCAGGAGACATACCCAAAAAAGCCAACAAGTACATGATGCACAGGAACGGAATGACATGAAGATCAATCTTGGCCATCAGTCGCCTATCAGTCGTATGCGCCGGACACTCTACCAGGCATCGCGAGTCCTGGGCGTCCTCTCCAGAGAACAAAACCTCGGGCTTCGACCCAGCCTCGGTCTCGGCTCTGCGGGTCGGCCCTTGATGCGGGGAAGCAGTCTCGTGGAGAGCCATGGCGATTTCGTAGGCGGAAGGCGGCGAAACAGTATGGGTGATAAAAAGGGCGTATCTTTGCAGCCCCTCGAAGAACCGAGGAGGAGGAGGAAACAACCGGAAAAGAGCGGAAAAGACAAAAAAGAGGAAAAGAAGAAGGGAATAACAGGAGGGGAAGGGGGAATAGAACACGAAACACGTGAACACGGAAACACAACACGGAAAATAATGGCAAACATTCAAACGCCACAACACAAATTATGTATCGAGCTTGGTCGTTTAACTTCACATGGTTCTCATCAGTGCGGCGCTCTGCCCCTTTGGAGTTGGCGCCGGCAAGCGTTATGCGGGGGCGGGGACCGGGGTGCCAAGCGGACAATGAGACGCGGGAAAGCCGGCATGACAATGATTTGGGGGAACGGGAGGCGGGAAGAGGAGATGTGAGACGTGTAGAGTTGAAACGTAAATTGTGCGATGTGATCACTGATAGGGATATGATTCCAAAGTGAGCCATTGCCACTGCACATTGCAAATACTGTGTAGTCGTGGGTGCAACCCTGAATGGGCTACATTGTATATCTGAGCCCATTTATGATTTTGGGTTCACGGGCCACGAGTACTATGGCTTTGTTGGTAGGTTTGGGTGTTACAAATTACAATGTCTACACGGTACGGAGTACATACATCATACAATGCACAAATATATCCGACGGCCGAGGTCCGGTGAGTCGGTGACGTGGGTCCGGGTGCGGCTAGCATTCCGAGATGTCATTGACAATTGTACTCCGGAACTCAATCCGAGGAGGGGTAAATCATAAATGACGTTATGTTAACAGTAAAGGGCACACGTGACACGACACTACACAGTCTACACTAGGTACTAGTGACTTCACAGAGAAAGATTTGACAACAAACATGGAAGCGCATGATGCGCAACTTACATCATGGACAAGACGAATGATCACATCGCGGAGCTAAGAGATCGCATAAAAGTCCAGGTTGAATGGAATATGTTTCGCTAAAGTACACAAAGTTGAAAGCACACTGACACCGGCTACCGCACATCGGTCAACGAAGCGCTCGGTGAAGCCCCTTCCACAGGCAGCGGCCGCTTGTGGAAGACGCGACGTTCCCAGCCGTCGATCTCATCCACGACAGTCTCCTGCACGAGCTCGTAATGCCCGAACCGCGGTAATAGGACGGCCCAGACCAGCCAGTATAAGCCGCCTGCGGCCAAGACGCCAAAGCCAACGACACAGTGTATATAGTATGGCAACGACTCGTAGACGCCGTTGCCCTTCTCGGGGGGAATAAACGGCGCAACGACCAGGTAAATATTGCTCGCCAGGAAAAACAGCACAACGGGGAGAGTAGCGCTGATGGGCGGGTGCCACTCGCGGCGCTCGCGGTTCCGGTACAGATGGACGAGCGCACCCGCGACGAGGACATTGATAATCGCCAGCGGGTATGAAATGAGGTTCAGAACAAAGTTGTACGCGTCGCCAGCGGGGGGCGCGATAACGGTAATGGCCGTGACGAGCCAGTGAGCAAACAAACCAGCGAGGGGCGCGTTGAAGGGCCTGTTGCTGGCGAAGAATCTCGAGAAAGGCAGGATACCCTCCCGGCCCAGCTCCTGGACCAGGCGACCCTGAGAGAAGATGACGCTCAGGACGTTTCCAAGCGCCGAGAGGGCCACAAAGACGGACAGCGCGCGCTCGGCATTGGCGCCAAACATATTGCGGAATAGCGACGCAGCGACGAGGCGTTTCGAGGAGAGCATCTCCGCGCGCGATACACCAGCAAAGTATGCGACATTGGCAAGCAGATACAACACTGAGACCGTGGCCAGAGCGAGAGGCGCCGCTCGACGCAGCGTGCGCACCGGATCGCGCGTCTCGCTGAGCGCGTAATTCGCATTGCTGTACCCAACGAAACTCCAGATGACGTTGTACAGCGCCGTCACGATGCCATACGCACTACCGGTGGTGCCTTCAAAGGGAGCCGAGAAGCCGTCAATCTCGCGCACACGATGCAGATTCGCCAGCGGCGACACCACAATCAGGACCACGACGGCAATCTTGATGATGCCCAGAACGTTCTGAAGCCGTAATCCCCATCGCAGCGCTGTGCCGTGGATCACGAATGCGCCTGTTAGACACGCGAGTGCCAGGCCGCGCTGCCTCCATTGCGTGGCTTCTACTTGCGCCGCGTGAAGTATGTATTCGCCAAAGATGACGGAGTTGCCCGCCGCCCAACCTAGCAGCATCACGTATCCCGTGTACAGGCAGGTAGCTAGGTACCGCGGCCGTCGGTACACAAACTCGAGGTAGTTCTTCTCGCCGCCGTTGCGGGGCAGCCCTGTCCCCAGCTCCATGTACACGGCTGTGCCTGCTGCGGCGATGATCATGCCGGCGACCCAGATGAAGAGGGAGAGGCCTGGCGAGCCACATTGGGCGAGAATGGTGGCGGGAGTGGCGAAGATGCCGGTGCCGATGGTGCGGTTGAAGATGAGGAGGGCGGCTGAGGGGACGCCGATTTGGCGCTTATTTTCGCGGGCTTCTGAGAGGGCGATTTGGTGGCCTGTGATTTTTTTTGGTCAGACGAGTGAATATGTAAGTGCTTTTTTTTTAAGTTCATGTACGCACCAGTTTCTGCATCTTGCGGTCCCAGGCTGGCTTCGTCGCCTGATGCGGGCTGTACCTTGACCGTCTCCCCGGCCTTGGAGGCCCGAGGGCCAAACAGTCTATCCATGAGAGTGTGGTCCCCTTGTTTTTTGTACTGAAGAAGAAAGGATGAAGATTCGAGTTTTAGGGGGGGGTATTATTGGTGTGGGTTGGTATCGTTTTCGGTGAATTCGTTACTTCGTGGGTTTCGCTCGCCTTATCGCAGAGGGAACCGAGATATTAAAAAAGTAGTAAATTAAAAAAGATTATGGTCGGCAGGGGGGAATGGTTGCTGTTGTCGAGTTCCGACAAGCACAGCTTGAAATCGATTTCAACACAAGCCCAGACGGACAAGACAGCAAGTTGAGGCAAGAATATACAAGGTAAATTGACAACCCCTCTGCTCCCCGAGCGCGGGATGAGCCCAGCCCTTATATTCCTACAGATCTATCATCTAGCTCTTCCCCATCCCCAGATCGCCTAGGTATGTACTCTTCTCTGGATGAAGACGCGAAAGTGAAGCGACTGGAAAAAACTCTGCTTGCCCGTTCCCCACTAACCGACGCCAAGGCCGTGGATGTTCGTTGCTCGCGTGGGAAAAAGCCCACTCAGTTGGCTCCTCCGGGGGCTTTCTGGGTGTTGTCTTTGGCTGGCAAAGGCGGGTTGGCGGGTCTGGCGAGATGGTGTCATCGCACCCCTTGATTGACGTCTTTTTTCGTGCCAATCTAGAAGCTCATCAACCGCCTAGATAGTACATGATTAGAGAAACGAATAGATGATGCTATCTTTTGGCTTTGCAAGTCAGAAAAGACATCATCGGAGATGGTTATTGAGTCACCGAGTTGGTACGTGGCAACTTGCAAGTCAGCAAAGTTTGGCAAGTCGTAACTTGTAAGCCATCAAGTAGGTACCTACGGAACATACTCCGTACAATTGAATTTCAGTGTCTCTCGAGTCTCATCTCATGCATGCCCAAGACACAGAACAAGGCGTACAACAAAGAGATGCATCATGCATCATGCACCTCACTCGCGCGACATTTCACCTCCTTTGTCAAGACTCAACAGTGAACACACACGACACGCACATACCTCAGTCTATTGTATTCGTAGTTCGTAGCACGCACGTCAATCCTGGCATTGATTGCATTTGCATTCCTCCTCGATTGCGCCATCCCCCAATTCCCTTTCTAGGTCCATTTTCGGAAAGAGCCCCGCCGCTATCTCCAATTGGCAATCACCCTTTGCGCACTCTCTGCCATTTGGCTAAGCGACCTTTGTTGGCCGACTACGGAGGACCTAACCTTAGGTACCTAATACCTGTCGGGCATCCACAGCTACGAACTTATCACGAATCACGACACCAGTGGTAGAATTCTAGCCACTGATTGCGTGAGACATTGACCCAGAAAAGACAACTCAAAGTCTCAAGAACGCATCCGGCTGTCGTCTTATTATTAGTCAGGTATGGATTTTACCCGGGCTGATTGATCATTGTAATTTGTAACAACTACATAAGATCTTTGCACCGCGTGTGAGGAATCTGTTCCTTTGTGTGCTCTGCGCTGCAACTTGCAAGGGCTGCGGGCATCAACTCGCCTAGGTATTTATTCACCCTGACTTCAATGACTCTATGAGCACGACCCCGAATACGATTACGAATGCGGTAGACGGAGCGGGCTGTACAACGCTATCTAAGCCTATACATAGCCTCTAACCACATGGAGGCCTGATCCAATTCTACGGAGTATGTACATATGTAGGTACATTAGGTACACGCAGCGTGCGCAAGTGCGCAATGCACCAGATCGACGTTTTCGGCCCGTTCCCGTGACTCCCGAGACTCTGGTTGCGCCCATGTGTCACCGAGACATACATTGTTCAATTACCGCTCTCGCCCATCAATCGCTGCATGAGGTTGCACAAGTCTCGAGAAAATTCACACTGATTCGCATATATCGTATCTTGAGGCTATTGGCCTTAGTGTATTGTATTCATCTTTTATCTACCCGTATTACCCAGCCTCCCAGTCCATCTTGGTGTTCGTCATTCATTCAGGAATACCGCCGCTAATCGTCGTAAGGAGTGTCGTGCCATTCGTAACAAATTTTGCCCAGTTGCTGCCACTTTCCGATAGGGAAAGTGGACAAACATACTGTGTAAACGCCTGCATGCAGAGTACAGGTAAAAGTCCCAGTATAGGAGCAAAGAAGGATTAGAAGAAGAATAAAAGTCAAAGAGACAAAAGAGGTAAAGGCGAAGAAGACAAGAAAAAAAAAACATCATAAACATCCTCATGTCGTCGCCTCCAGGAAGAGTTCGTGTCCGGTCGTTAAGTTGGACGGAGTCGCATTCTAAGCGATCGCCGACATCATATTAATAGGAATCGGAGCGTTCACGTGGCCGCAAGAAATGGTGCGAGACGAGTACGTCTGGCCTTGCTTCCAGTCCGGGTTTTCCCAAGTCTCATCCTTGCAGTCCAGCGTGAGATTGGCACCGCCCTGGGCCTTCCAACTGCTTTGCTCCTTGACGCACGACCACGACTGGTTGATCAAGAGCTGGCCCGAGGGACGGGAAAAGGAAAAGGTGGTTACTACTCCGGGTGCGGGCTGGGTGCATTCGTAGACAAAGTTGCCGTAGAAGAAGTCGTTGAGCTGGCCTGAGTGGCCCTCGCATTGCGACGTGAAATTGAGCGCCTGGTTCTCGATCGTGAACTTGACTTCACCCGCCGAGTTCTGGTGCGCGGGTGTAGTGAAGAGGTACGAGGCATGGAAGTCAAAGTCCTTAACCTGCCATCCCGTCGTTCGTGACGATTTTTGAGTGCACGTCTCTTGTGTCATGGGCTCGCTGGCCGTAGCTGGAGCTGGAGCTGGTGCAGGCGCAGCCATGGCAGTCGCAGCCAGGAGTAGAGCAGAGATTGAGACACGCATGGTGGTGGTCTTGGTGATGATAATTGTTGTGGTGTTGATGATCGAAACGGGATGCTTTAGCTTGAGGAACAAAGAGCTGAATATTCAAGAGCAGGGAAGATTCGAAGCAAGTGAGGCAAAGGGTATGCAGTGTTGAGAGTTTGCTTGCACTGATGAGAGGATGACTTGTTTGTCTGATGGGCAAGTTATGAAGGGAAGGAGCTTCTTAGCAGACCTACTTATAGCTGCAGCTTCGTGGTCGTCTGGAAGGACGCAACGTTGATGGCCAAAAATAACAACTGCAAATCACACATCGCACGTCGCACGGGTGCCCTGCACAGTGCCGCATATCTATGATCTTCCCTGTCCCCGGTCCGACTGGGTTGGTGTCTTGGCTTCGCTTCCTCTGGTACCACACTTGTTGGTCGAGGGAATCGCGGAATCCAACATGACGGACGTTGCGTCGGAAGACGGGCAAGGCGTGAACAAGAGGGGGCCTGCAACGGTGCCAAGTCGGCATGGGAGAGAAGAGAACATGACGTAGCACAAGCTTCGTATTATCCGTGTAGGATACACAGTAGTACTGTAGGACTGGGCAGTGGGAAGGCTGGAAGCCTGCGAGTTTGGATTTGCGCAGCCATCAAAAGCAATGATGCAGTGAGCATGATGAGAGAGCTAGCGTCGGTCCGCCAGATACCTCCTAGGAGTCCTAGGGCAGGATACCTAGTGAATATGTACATTAGGTACATGATTACATATACTTAGCCTAATGATCATACGGTTGGCGGCAGTTGGCAGGCAGTTGCAGACATTTGGTAGTTTATTACGGATGGCGGGCAATTGGCCGTTGTAGTTGGCAGTTGACAGGGCAGGCGGCGGGCAGTTGTTGCCGGATGGCACTGGGCAGTTGCCAAGTGCGAGAAGTTATTCGTAGTACTCCGTACAGGTACCTAATTCGTCCAGAGCGACTGCATAATAAGCGGACGTCTGAATTGCCGGAACTGGCTGCGGGTGGCGGAGCTCAGCTGGCAGGATCCACCGGCACCGGACAATCCACCGGGCAATCCACCGGTTTGTCCAACCCACAATCCACTCCGCGATACATCTCCGTTCAATGTTCATTCCATCTGCGGGCGGCCTTTTCCTTACCGTCTGCGCGCAGGTTGCATCACTGGCCCGTCGTGGTATTTGCCTATTTCCGCCTGTTCCTCGTCACGCTGAGTTTGTCTTCTCCCGTCGTGCTGACCCGCGCTGAACCGCACTGAGTGATCAAAGCTGAGCAATCGTGCTGGCCAACCTGCTGATGCTGATGCTGAACCGTCTTGTCCCGCAGGTTGCCCGTTCTCGATCCTGACTCCTCGACATCCGTTGTGGGTCTCATTTGTGACGGAAGACGAGCAGGTAACTTACTGCCCGAATATATTTGCTTTGTGCTTGGCGCCTAGAAATGGCAGAGCAGATCAGCCAATCTGCAGTAGATACCATGCCTACATACCTAGTACCTACATAACATTTCGGCCATGCAATACCCCTCCAGCAACGACCTAGTTATCCATGTCGCGGGCCGACACCATCTCGTGAGTCGTTCTTCATCGTGTCCTCCCTCCCGACGAAGCCGACTTGCGGAGAAATAAGGAAGATCGAAGCAACGTTGCTGCAACAACCAGGTAGGTACATAGGCGCAGGACGCTCGTTCCGATGTGAGGCCAAGACACAGACACTTCGTCTTGCCACGATGCAAGCAAAGAGCCGAACGACCTCGTATTCTTTCCTTGCGCCCTGCCATCCTATTTTTTCCCTTCCATGGACCTTAGGCCATACCCGGTAAATGGGCTGAGGGCAGAGAGCTGACTGGCTTGAACACCAACTGTGTTGGCTCGTCAATCGGTGACGCCGGTCACGCAGACGAACGATGATACCTTGCAAAAACCCGGTGTCACCCAGCCACCACGCTGTGAGTGCAGATGGCCTCTCGCCGCACAGAATCTCGCACAGAATACACCCCCAACAGGGATATCCCCCATCTTGTATGACGCCTAGATGCGTCGATTTTGCTTCTTTGCAGACTGGTACCAAGCAAAAGAACCGTGTTCAGGCTGCGTTTCCATCACATCTAATGCGGCGGGGTGAGTGCATAGAATATCGAACGTGCCCACCCGCATTATCATGCAATACGTTATACGATATAGCCCTCGCACCCTTGTGGTCGGTAATCAAATACCTACATAATCAAAATAGAGACATGATAGGTATGTTTGTACATCTAGATCTTTGGTTTGTGTCCGTCGTCCGGGGGAGCTGCCTTCCCCTGGTTGTTGCAACGGTCGCCTGCACGTGAAAAATTGCCTCCCAGGAGAACAAGTTAGCAACACATCGATCGGCTTTGCGTCATACGATCAATGGCCGTTTGGAGGGGATCGTGGCACGATGACGTCTGCACTCAAGAGCCAGCGTCGCACAAATTGATTGGGCCTAAATAAATTACGGCTGCGCTGCATCCAGGTCATCTGACTTGTCTCTGGAAGGGCAGCCCACGAAGAATGTGACCTGTTGGAAATGCCCTCTTTTATTTCTTTCTTCACTTGTTTTGAAACCAGACATTTTCAAAGCCGTCTAAGACAATGCCACGACTCACGAGGGAGCCATTAACTACCTACACCGCTGCGCTACGACTGCCGTTCCCCTCACCGTGCTTGCGACGCAGCTACCCTTCGGAAACGTCGTCCCCGAGAATGAAACGAAATGTACGCTCGAAAAATCAAAGACAGGCAAGATGCGAACCGACAAGGCACACGGTCTGCTTTGCTCTTGTCGCTCTCTCATGAGTCATCGGTCAACAGCACCTTGAGATCGGTTCTTACTTGCCGTGTTCCAATCGCGCACGACGGTATTGACAGCACATCGTCATGCTTCGGCATCTGCTGCTGGAAAGGCAGCGGCGTTATGTCACCCAGTGTCTAGAGTCTAGACTCTCCTGTTAGCTGCACTGGGGCGTTTCAGCTGCAGCCTGCAGCCTGCAAGGCTTCGAGCCCCACGACCACAACTACCAGGCGGAAAGCACTGCGACGCGATGTTTCTTCGCGGGAGTATTGCAAAGTCGGATCGCGCATTGAGTTCACATTTGGGCTCCAAGGCATAATATTCTAGACTCTAGAGAAATGGTGTGCCCACGGTGCCGAGAACCACTGCAAGAAGATGCATCAGATCGTTGTTTCCGATCGACTCAGCGTAGTTTGCACTGGAATGGCTCACTAGGCCATGTGGTGTCTGTGAGGACTCTGTGGGATATGCATCCTCGAGGTGCTCTGCCAGAAGCATCGTGCGGGTGGCCTGCATCGACGAAAGCAGAGATGGTCGGGTTGGGGATCCCCTTGCGCCCACGCCTGGGTCAACGAGAGATTGAGTTGGTATCAAATGCATCAAGGCGGCCATGTCTCTGTTTCACGTGGACGTGACTGTGCATGTCGCATATGACGCGGCGGTGTAAGGCCATGCGCGTGGATGTTTTGGCTGTGACACAGCTATGCGGGAGGAGTTCTTGGATACCGGTCCCGCGTCGGCCATCCGATCGTCATGCGGTCTCGAGCCGTTCGGGGGTGGATGCGTGCATTTCTCATACAGGTACATATCCCGATAATGTTGCTGCTTGATGGAAGGCCATCGGCACTTCGACGGAAGCGACTCTGTCAGGCAATCACCGCCAAGACTTCCAAAAGTGAGAATCGGTCACTTTTCTGTCTGACTCTCTGGCTGGGAGCGACGCGGTCCAAGACATAGCTCTTGGACGAATGCTAGCTATTACACGATGCTTTGCGTGATGAGCATCACGATGACGAGTACGAGTATGATGAAGAGGTGATCGTGAACGCAAAATTTAGCCAGCCGTACAGCCCAGCACAATCGGCCCGTATGCGGTCTTCTAGTCCGGGCTGGATTCTGGAAGCGCATGCAGAATGCATCGGTGAGCAAATTACCAACATGCTTGTGTATATTCTCATGTCCTGTCACGCCTCACCTCGTCGATTCTTGTAGTCTCTCCATGGTTCCTACCACGACTTAGCATCTACCGATGTCCAATCCAGCGCAAGATGAATCCATCTTTGTCTTTCATCGTGCGGCTTGCAACGCATAGCTCAGCGCGGCCAACTCAAACTACACGCGGCCATCATCATCATGCCGGCACGTTCTAGATGCTCTGGTGGAAACACCATGCGGACGGAGATCGTACAAAATACTGGACCTGATGCGTCTTGTCGCTGTTTGCATGAAAACCCTCTGTTCCTATCCGTTTATCCGTGTCTTCATTCTTCTATGCTTATAAAAGTATAGCTTATATTTTATATTATAAGACTTGAAGTCCTATTCATGATCTTGTCTTTGTGCCCTCCTTTTCCCATCGTCCTCTTTTCCTCGTTTATCGTTCATGTTCGAAGCAAATGCATTATACAAGATGCAAGATCCTCTTCCTAGATCTTGCCGTTTTCCCTCATATTCCAATTCTTAGCTCAATGGCATGGTACAAAAACTCCAAAGCAAACACATTGTACAAGACGTAGACTTCGTTCTTTCCGCTTGCTTCACCCCCTTTCCCCTTGACATGGGCATTCTCTTCTCCCCCTTTGGCCCTCCCATGTCGCGTGTCGGGTTCTCCTGCCTGGTAGCCTGTAGCCTGTAGCCTGTAGGT